>UWZB01000557.1:138231-148936 GCA_900536885.1 Peniophora sp. CBMAI 1063
GCCGCCAGTTCTTGAACCAGTTTGATCAGTTCCCTCAGATCGGCGACCTGCAGCGTGCGGCACAGGCCATGATCACCATCGCAGGCCTCGACAATCCCCCCACTCGTGTCCAACTTGGCACGGATGCCTGGGGTCTTGCGCAGGGTACTGCGAAAGCGGCGTTGGCTCAACAGGAGGAGTGGGCGAGCTTGAGTCACAGCACGAATCAGGAGAAGTATGGACTAGAGGTCCTTAGCAGTCTCGGTTTCGTCGTCTCGTAGTCGTCGAACGCACAACCCACCGCATACGCTTGTGAATGCAGTAGACAAGCCCAATCGATACAAATACAGCTCAATGCGAAGCTACCGGTCTACGACGAGGTCGACTTGTCAGCAGCCTCTATTGGGCTATGTGTCAGCCGATAGAGAGCAAAGCACGCTATACTGAATGAAGGGTATACGAATCTGCGGATATCAGCCGGGCCGGTCAGCATACCGTCAGAAGATGTGGATATGAAGATTGAACGTCGAACCCCGAAAGGACACTGAGCGGCGGCTCAAGTGAAGTTACATCAGAATGATCCAGACATTCATCTAGAAGCACGACAATACACAGTCTGCGACTACGGGGAGCTGTCGAAGGCGTAGAGTACACCGATGAGATCGCAATGGGCAGGTCCCATCCTTCATTCTTCCCAGCTCCAAACATACAGGGGAAGCCAAGTGACCAAGGAGTCCGAGTCGGCAATGGGCCCTAGTCTCGCTGAGCACGTTAGCGGCGCATAACCCGTACCCAGTGTACCTCTACGTCTCGCGAGATAGTACGTATGGACCGTCTAGCATGGTATCGTATCCTCGCTCTCGGATTTGGACTTGAGAAATATCTGAAAGGATCTTACAGCCCTGGGGTCGGCGTCATCTGCATACGCCGAGCACAGAGAGTGGAGGGTTCAAGCTTCAAGCGCGGCTCTACGTATGCTGATGATCAACGAGAAGTGCCCATCGAGATCCGTGGGCTCCCCCAGATGTGCGAATGCAACTATGAGTACACCCGCACTAACAGTAGTGAATCATCTTCTCCCGAAGCCGTACACACGCGGCAAAAGAGCTGGCATCTCCATGATGCCCGGTCGAGCTCTAGAAAGCCGATGATCGATGAAGGGCTATCCTTATTGCACTGGTAACACGCACGGGTGCGCAACTGTCGTCGTACGCGTTCATCGCGAACTCGCGTTCACCGACACCCACACGTGGCGGTTTCGCACGAGTCCTGAAGGCAGAAACCGCACCAGCTTGAGTCGTAGCTCACCACCATGGAGGTCTTTGGATACGACCTTTGTATTCTGAACCGCAGCTGCGCCTGACATCACCTTCGATACTGCGATTGCGCTCTGATGTACTGCCCATTCGCCGCTTTTACCAACGCGGCGCGCGCCTCTTTCGATGATACCAGCGAAAAGTCAGGTCGCGCCCGGCGCCTTCCCCTCCGAGCCACGTCCCACACCCACATGTGCCATATACAGCAGCATCTCCGGGCTTCTGAATGTTAGCCGCTCTGCGGCACTTCGTGACCATGGCGGATTTGAGCCATGCGCACCGGCGGCCATGAGAGAAGTAGAAGCATGTAGCAGAAAGGCTGTGTATTATTGGGTGCGCGTGATTCATCTTCCATGTCGTCCCTTCGTCTCACAGAGAAGCGAGGCACAGGTTCAATCAGCTATCCTGCCATTCAAGCTGTGAGACGATGGCGAACCCGACATGAGAGCGTAGCAAAGTGCATCACCACTTTAGCTCCTCGAAACTTCCTGCAAGCTAGGACCTTGAATCTCGTCTCGGAGGCGCATGATGTTCGTCTGATCTCATAATCAGACAAAGAAGATGCTGTCTGTATTGTGTTACCGTCGTATCATCCCTAGTGCTTCTCGCAAGTAACGTCGAGCGATATCGCACATGTAAGGTCACCTCAAGTGCCGGATGCCATCGCTCATAATGAATACCGGTCAGAGGCCTCAATTGTCGACTCTATCTGTCGCATCTCGATGCCGGCGATGCTGCGCACGATCGGACCGTTCGGTCCTCACGCAGGGTGCTGTAGTTTGTTCGTCACACTGAAACGATACGTAGCTATCAATCGATCAAACCCTCTGGCAAACTGTGAAAGTCTAGTCAGGAGTGGGACACGTCCGAGCCAGCGACTCGCCCTTTCTCTGAGCCATGGCCGCCGGGCGCCTCGGGTTCGCACTGTGAGCAGTGCCCGGCTTTGATACGTCGCCACTAAACCACAAGCTCAAGGCTCGGTCGTGCGGTGTATGCAATGTATACGACCTACTGACTCCCGCTTGTGCACGGATTGCAAAGTGCGGTAGCTCCAATCAGTTAGTAGTGCCCAGCCATCGGCCATCGCAGAGTTCCGCGCCAATCCCTACGGCAAATTCACTCATTACATCACATCAAATCGCGACCGAAGATAGCCAGCGGAAGATCAGAATCACACAGCAACGTGCATCCGATACTTAACCACTGAAACCCTTCGACTCTGGAGGCCGCCGACGTCCACCACTTGAGAACAATGTTTATTCGTCGCGCGACAGACCCCGCTGGCACGGCACCTGCTCTCATTTTACATAATAATACCCGCAAGATGTGAGTGACGCCGTGCCACTGCCATGCTCTGCTGACGAACTTTCAGTATCGGACCTATCGTATGCGCTGCATTATCCAGTCATCCGGGACGCTCACTTATCCAATACCGTTTTCACTAGTACTTCGGGCATAGCATCAATTGGCTTCTCCTCGGCACCTTGGCATTTCAGCTTTGTGCGTACTGTCTGACCATCCAGCTTCTCAATCACGAACCTAACGATACGTACAGATCGATACGAGAAAGTCAGGGAGAAGACGGACAATAGGCTATGGTTGCGGCTGATGGGTGCGTGTACAGGATCATCCAGTAGGATCGCCCCTGAACCTGAACTCTTACAGTGTACACTATCTTCGTCCTCGATGTCGCCCAGACGGCAATCGGTAGCCAAGCCCTCTGGTATCTTGGGGTAGATATCTGGGGAGACGAGGATACGCTCATCAGCGTCATTCCTTGGAGCGAGCCTTTCATGCCGTTATTCAGTGGAATTAGTACGAGAATCACAGACTCTAACCCTTCCAGAGTGCTGACCTGTAGTCTAGTTGCCTTGCTGGTCCAACTATTCTATGCCTGGTTGGTGTTGGTCTCATGCGCTGTCGTATTCCAGCTCATCCTCCATAGGCGCATATGGGTGCTGTCGCGCACGACCATATTCCGGGGGATGACATTGGTCATCGTCATGGTCAGCTTCATTGCCATTCAGGGCTCACAGTCGATTGACCTACTCCTATAGCTCTCGTTGATGCAATGCGGTGCCTCTATCCCCACTCCCATCATCGTGCGCTGTCTACTCTCGTCGTAGTGATGTACCACCACTGACGTAGAAGCTTCAATTCAGGTTCTCAGAGGGAAAGCGCAGATTGCGGCTCTGGGAGGCATTCGTACAAGCATCGATGTACAGTGTAATCCGCGATCAACTGTCTGCATCCGCTCACCCTATGCTAGGTCTACCTGGCGGCCTCCTTCACGGCGGACACTCTGATTGCTGGCTGCATGATCTGGCTGGTTCGTACATCCCAGTCGTGCGAGGTAGCTCGTCCTAACGTCTAGTACAGCTTTATCAGGCCCGATCTCGCACGGTCTGGGTACAGTCACAGACGCTCTACGACAGGCTGATTGTGAACTCTGTCCAAACGGGATTGATTACCGCTGTGACAGCTGGGGTCGCTCTCGCCCTGTGGAAGGGTTACCCACAAGACAACTTCTATCTATGCCCGTGAGTCTCGCGTATGCGTTCGTGCATCTCATTCCATCCTGACTGACGGGCTGAACGTAGTGGATACATCCTGGGGAAGTTGTGAGTATCGCCGATTGCAATCATGTCCTGAACGGTCTGATGAGTATGGGCGCTATTCTAGGTACTCGAATAGCTTGTATTCGACCCTCAACGGACGCGCGTTCTACAGAGGGAACTCTACCGATTCTCGTAGTGACTCGCAATCTGGGTCTGCGCGATCTACTTTGCCATGGGCAGGGCGCCGGCAACAAATGACAACTGACACGGATGGCGGCCTGGAGGTTCGAGTTTTCCGCGAACGCGAGCGTCACTCGGACGAGCTCGAAGACGGCCTCAAGAGATCGGGACAAGCTAAGGGCCCAATCCGAGTCGGCCAAGCAGTTGGATGGAAGTCAGCCGTAAGCCTCTTTCACTTCGTTCATTGCTTTCCCACCAACAAGACCGGTTTACTAGGTCTCCGTCGGCGAAGAGAGCGGTAACGAGCACGTCGTCCAGTTCTCTGAACTCTCGACGAACCCAGCGGACACAGACCGCGACAGTGTCAAGGTGTAAGGATAGGTGCATGTGTAGCATTCGGCCGTCACTCTGTACTGTCATTTATATGTCATACTATTGTATCATCGTGCATGTATGGACTACCTGCTATTCCGACCACTGAACCTAACCCGGCGTATATATATATATCTGATGCTCAAGCACATGCTGGAGCGTTGATGTGGGCTAGAGCGTAAGCGCACTGTTCCGGATGCCCTTTCAAGGTGATCTGCTCTAACAGTGGGAGCGTAGCGAATGTTACTGAGGCAGGGAAGACATGGTCGGGCCAGTAATACTCGATGGTAAGTTCGCGCAGGCGCTTTAGCGTATTGAGCGTAGCGAACATGTCTTCCCACTTTGCCTGCGCTGCATCTTCTGAAGCGTGCGGTCGTATGAGTATGTGTGATGAAGCTATGCCGGGCTCGTCGTTGCGTAGACTGAGCTTGGTGAGGGACGGAAAGGCCTCCAGCGTGGTCCACTGGATCGTGCATCCTCGAAGGCTGATGATACGCAGGCAAGGAGCCGTCGAGGCAAATAGTCTCCTCGGTAGAAACATGGTGTATCGTGGAAGCGCGCCGTCATTCGCGGAGATGTGCAAGCACTCGAGGACCCGAGCAGGTTTTGCAAGAAAGCGATTGAGCGCCATGATGATTAGGTGCGCGCGTTCGATGCGGATAGACCTGACATGGGAAGTAGAAGTGATGCAATCACGGAAAGCCGCCATCCTCGCGCTGTGGGACGGCGTTTGCAAGGGCTGTGTGAGAGCGAGCGGCACATGTGCAGCACGTCGGCAACATTCCTCTACCCAACCATGTCCACCATAGTCGAATGGTATGAAGGCCCAGAGGAGTGGATTGCTTAGAGCCACACTCCTCCAACGTCTGGTAACGTGTGTTACCAATGACCAGTGCCAGCTTGCAGCGAGTTTGTCGCGGCTTCGACATAAGAGCATGAAGATGCCGTTGAGGACATCGTCGGGCACAAGATGCACAGGCGACGAATGCTCATCCCTTGCTTCTTCACTTGGTATAGTTGCGGTACGAAGAGAACTGGTGTCCTGAAAGGCGTAAGCCCACTGGATCGCGTGAAAGACCTGTATGCCCCAACTTACCATGAATGTCTTTGGTGAGTACTGGTTCCAGTCTTCTTCCAGCGCTGGCATTGTCTCACATGAGATCACGAGACGCGGATGAAAGTGTGCATGTTCCCGCACTGCACTGACTCCTGACGAGGGAATGTCGATGGCATTGGACGTATCTTCCTCAAGCCATGTTCTTCGCCCGTACAATGCCCTGGTGGTAGGTAGGCTCCCAATCCGCGGAAGAAACAGTAGTAGATCATTGATAGCTATAATGGATGGGTCCGGTGAGTAGATGCAGGTCGGCACGCCCGAGACGTCCGTCGGCGTCAATAACTCGCGTTTCACCGGCTTTACGATAACTGATCTCGATGAGGCTAGGTACACGGCCACGGTGTCTTCGAAGGATTGTCGAAGTTGTGATCGCAGTGAGAACATGAGCCCCGAACGGCAAGGCCCATTCGTGAAGGCCATGCACGGAGTAGTTTCATTCAAAGAGAACGCAGGTTGAGCGGCACCCGGTAAAGAATAACCAGGCGGCAAGCGCCAGTTACTGGCTCAATGGTTCTCTCGATAGAGCGCGTCCGCCTGAGTACCTCGGTTCTCAGAAGATACGTTGCGGTACATCAACATACGTTGAGACTGGCGTTGGTGGTGCGAAGGATAGGCGCCTAGGCTTCGGACGACGGTCGGCGGACAACAGCGGACAACTTGCTCCGCACGCTGATCAAACAGCACGTGCACGCTGCGGAACCGGTAACTTCAAAGAGCTCTACCGCCTTTAGTTAGCCTTTAGTCATCTACTCTTGTAGAGCTTGACTGTGTCCGCTTAATGTCACAGAAGGATCAGCTGGGACGCCGAATCAGCTGCGATACACCACTCGAAACATTGGTGTTGAAGCCTGGCATCGGATAGTGACACCACATCTGCGTGTATGTTTCAATGCTGAAGTATATTCTATCTACGGCATGTGTAGTAGACTATGGAAAGCGATGCAGTACACGGGTGTTCAATCACCACTACGTCCTAGGACCTAAAGGCCGTACACCAAGGGCTGAGACTACTAAACGCGAGTGGCGAGCCCAAGCTCGCCTCGCGTAATGCAGGGCACCATTCCGCAGAACTCCTCCTGTACGAAGTGATTCCCAACGTCATACATCTGGTGAATAGGCTTTCGCGCATTGATCTCCCGTAAGACGTGAAAGGCTTCGTCGTCTTCCTGGCCGACGATACGCTTGATGTTCTCGGGCGGCAGTATGGGGCTGCTCATGTCGGTCAACGAGTCCGGAAGGCGTTTCGTGACGTTGGCGTGCATGGAGGGTGTTGTGGGAGCCATCACCACGGCAGCAGAGAAGCGCATGGCCTGTACCAACTCGTCTTCAGTCAGTGAACCTCCACTGATGTCTGTTTCGCCTCGCAGAACTGCATAGAGAAGGTGGTGTTTATCAGCAGCAACTTCGAGGAAGAAGAGAAGCGCGACGCACCGGGACGAAGGAGGTCGAATGCGCGATCGAAGTTGTCTTCGTCGACATCCTGTAGAACCGGTACACTCTGCGACCGAATCTGCAGGTACGCGCCCATGACAACTACTAAGAATCTACACAAGTAGGTATCAGAATCCCACGCCAGGCATTGTGTATGATGGGGCTTTACCTTGTGTACGCCGTCCCGCTCTTTTGATTATGGAATGCGACGGCCATCTCCTCTGAGCAATGTCCTCTGATGGACGCGGCTATGGAGCACGCAGCCGAGAGAGCACTCGTGAATGCAAGATGTACGCCTGACGAGAACAGAGGATCTATGAAGGCTGTGAGAGTAATACCGTGAGTCGTCATCGAAAGTATATGTATGGGCCAAAGACGTACCCGCAGCGTCGCCAACCAAGCGATATCCAGGACCTCCGCTGGAGGAAGCTGAATAGCTGTAGTCGCTCGCTGATTTGATGGAGGAAACAAGCGTCGCGCGCTCCAGCAACGTGCGGAGACCTGGGACAAGCGGTAACTGGCTGAGATAGAACTGTAGAAGCGTGCTGCCGCCATTCTGGGTACGGAAGTCGTCTTTCTTTCGCTTGCTCGCTCCCTCATTCATGACGATGCCAACGGAAGTAGTGCCGTCGTGAAGAGGGATGTACCAAGCCCATCCAGACTCATCTGGGACGATACCGTCAGCGACATGGTGCAATCAAGGGCGTATGCTGATCTCTCACCCGTCAAAGCTTCAAACCAGGGAGCACCCTCTCTCTCAGTCCCAGGCGCATATGCTGCGCCGTCCTTCCAGTATCCCCAGCAGGCTACGTTCTTGAGACTGGTGTTGAACTTGCGGTTATGCAGATACTGTGTGGAGAGGATCCCCGCTCGTCCGGAAGCGTCGACGACCCATTTGAACCGTACAAGACCTTCGGAGCCGTCCTTAGTCTTCCAATTGCATGCTGTAGGGCGCTCGGGCTGTTCAGCGTCATCGAAGCAAAGCGCAGTGACCTTCGTGTTTTCAAAGACGCGCACTCCGCATTCGGCAGCGTACTGCAGAAGCGCGTGATCGAATTCGGAGCGGACCTGCGGTAATGCTCAGCGACGCTCTCGACGTCGGGATGATGCGGAGACTAACGGCGTTCCAAGTAACGTCCGAAGGATCTAGTGTGGAAAAGTCGGTGTCTATCCAAGGAATATCAGAATCGAGTTACTGAGACAGAGTGAACAGATCTTACATCCTTCGCGGCTGTACTGGTTCAGCTTCCACGCCGCGCCTGGCTATCGATGTTGCAGTCAGTTAAACACCGCTCCACATTCCATACAATGATCGAACGAGCATACCTTGACCTTGAAGCCTAACGCCTTGATAATGCTCTCTGCTTCGATGATGGACAGGTACCGGGGAATGGACGGGAGAAGGCTCTCTCCAATGTGATACCTCCAGAAGGCGCGTCAATACAACGCCCCGGACTACGAGCTCCGTGTTATCAAGGCCACGCGTACCTTGGAAACTGGTCGCGTTCGAGAAGTGTTACACTGAAACCCTCTACGATAGAAGCACCGTCGTAAGTGCAAGTCTTCGCAAGATATGTGCGTGAACGCACCTCTAGCCAGCAGCGTAGCCGCATACGAGCCAGCTGGTCCTCCCCCAATGACAACGACATCGCTCGCGGAAGGCTTGTCCATCTAGTGCTGTATGAGACTCATCCCGTTTGGGATAAAGTACGGCGACTGACCTCGGCCATGGCAGGTAAAATATATCTCGCAGACAGGTTGTCAACGCTGTTCGATGTTCGGCGCTACAGGAACACCAAAACTAAGGGCGCTACTTATGCGCGTTGAGTTCTCTGCCGGGAAATCAGTTACTTTGGCAAGCTGATGAGCTAGCTGGAATGGTACGTACCGATGGAGCCCGACAACACACTTTCTGAGATCATCGGGAGTGTCGCGCAACAGCACCTCAGGCGCGAGGAAGAGCCATTGATTAACTCATAGCCGCACTAGAATAACGCGACTCGGCGCGCCTAGGCAAGCATACGTTCCTGCGTCGGAACGCCATCGGCACTTGCGACTGCGAATGGCTGCCTCAACGCCAGACCACATCAGGCCGCCCGATGATCGTTTGTTCATGTTCATGATATCTAGATAGCTGTGAGCTATACCCAATAGCACGAATACAACGTGTGGGAATCCTCACTGCTTGGATTCCGGTACCAATGCCCCTCACGGGCAGCGACTGCCACAGGATTGTTCCGACATCTGTGCGCTGCGCAACCTAGAAGCTGCTAAACATCCGAACACGGCGGGCGACGTTGACGCCGAGTGAACCGAGACGCGCGGGCACAACCGTCTCAATTCCATGGGTATCTCTCTCCAACTGATCAGTGCGGTATGATCACTTCAAGTAACCCCAATCGGCTTGGGACAGTATTCAATCCGAGAAGGCCGGCAGCAAGATGGGATCATTGAACCCCGATGTCGTCACAGCCCTTTAAAGCCGTATGTAAAGGAAAGAAGCAGAGTTTCAGAAGGAATTCAGGCGGTGACCTAAGATGCGATATTTGTTGAACTAGCACGACGCATCATGACATTCGAAGACCTCGCAGTGTCGTACATGGGTGTGCAGTGGCAAGACGCGTCTGATCATCTAGCAGCACGCGCCGCGGGAATCGGGAATCGGCCCGCTCGCGTGGCATATCGGCAGTGATATTGCTGGGCGTCTAGGCGTCCGACGGTGTTGGGCAGTCTGACGCTCTCATTCGCAATACGCGAGAGGCAATGAGCTTAAATATAGCTAAACACTCCATATATTCGATCTTGCTTCTACATACATACAACAGCAACGTCCCAGGGATACCTGCGCCAGCGAATCCCTCTTGTCGAGTCGTAACATCAGTTGCGTCTAACACTCTACTCATGCGTACGGTGATCCTGTCCGTACCAAAAATGCTATGACTTCAGGCTTGATGACAATATCTTTCGATACGGGTGAATCCAGTAGAGGCGTTCGGGAGCAAACGTGCTGGATTCTTGAGAGGCACTGCGTTCAGAATCTTGCCATCTGGCACGCGAATATACCTGTGAGAACGTCGCATTCGTCCAAACGAGCTACTTCTAAGTTGAGGTATCAGTTAAGGCAAAGGAGAATCAAGGTGGCTTGTAGACATACAGTAGAGTTCAAGCTCCGCTATAATCTATAGCACAACCAACCTCTGGCTGCACAGCGTCAGCGCAAGCCTGACACATCCTTGATTACGTCTGTAAGAGCCTGCGTCTGTTAGTGTTGGTTCGTAGACTCAGGAGAGAAGACATACGAATCGGTGTGAGGGATCGCGAGGAGATGAAAATGCAGGACCTCGAGTGTAGGGCGTTCAGCCACGTCTGTCCGCTTGACAGCTACTTGAGCTCGCTCGTAGAGAGCATCATGCTATGAGCTCTTGGCATACTATCTCGGCTCTATGAGATTTTTCCCGCCGTCAGCCACTGGTGGCCATCACTTCAACTTCGCCACGAACCTTGCAATGAAACCCCTTAGCTGGAAAGACGACACTCTCCAGCAACTTGACCATCCGGTCGACTCTGACTCGCTCGTGCTGAAGCGCTGAAGCTCATCGCCTCTCTTCTCCGTGCAACAAATCCTCCTACACATCCCTCTGAACTCCCAGCCTCTCCTTGTGTCCAACATGCGGCCGCAATCCGCGTATTTGGGGTTTAGTCCCCCGAAGTCGGCGTATATTTTCCATGGCGTAGGGGATAGAGGAGGTGCG
>UWZB01000557.1:148969-175776 GCA_900536885.1 Peniophora sp. CBMAI 1063
ACAGCGAGCTGGCGAAAAAGTGACTCTAGACGGATGTCCTCATTATCGTAAGCAGGTAGAAGCGTTGAGCAGTACGCCTAGTTGGGCGATAGAATAGAGACACGTCGCCAGAGTTGCTCTTATCTCAGTTCAGCATAAAGACAGCGGCAGGGAGTATCGTTCGCCGACTTGGAAGATGATAGTTGAGGCTTGTGGACATGGTGGTGGGAGCAGAGTCAGAGAGCGTGCGCCGCGCCGCGCGCACAGTCGCGTCTTCGAGTTGCCTTTCCACCACGAGCACGGCTACACGTCCAGACAATTCTATTCCACCTATTATTGCTTGCACCATCAGTCACCTTATCCACAACATTGGACAAACGTATCCCCAGAAGGTGTTCGTCACCTGGTAGTTGACAAGAATGGCCAGCCGATGCCAGCGCTTTCCTCAAGTGAGACACCGGATAATGCAGAGGTTCAAGCGAGAATATGTCACCCGGCCTGGCTGGGAAATTACTCGACGTTAGTTCATCTTTGAGCACCGTGTGAGGCAACCATGACATGACCAGCGTTAGCTCGGCCGTTCTTGGGTCATCATGCAGGGATCCCTGGCGGCCAGTTTCAGTGCGACTGTGCCGCTGCCGTGATGCAGTAACCAGCTCTGAGCTTAGCTTGCATAGATGAACTGACGAACTATATATAGGTGGGCTTGTCAGACGGGAAACGCGGCTGAAATTGGCTGAAACCGCAAACTCCGTATGCGCGCGCTCGTCGTGGGCGGTGTTGGCGTTTCTTGCGCTCGCTGATATGAGCAGAAAGCGTTCAGCAGCGTGCGCATTGGTAAGCTCAGATCATTGTCTACAATGTGCAGATACAACGACTGATGGTCGATGTGAAGGCCCGCTACACGATCCTTTCAACCCATATACAGCGCGATATATATACACCTGACAGCCCAATAGCCTCCTGGTGCGAACGGTTGACAAGCAGGAGATCGTCATGTACACGGGATCTCACCCCGAGTACGCTGGTCCAGCTGCCTCGGCGGTACAAGATGCGCGGGGGGAGGGGGGCCTGTCAAACGTTAGACGAACTCGACGATGAACTTGTCGCGGGATAGCCTTCGATTGTGCCTCGGTCGTATAGAGCTCCCGTCGGCCTCGCTGTTTACCGACACCTCTGATGAAGCTCAGCGTGCTCTGTTGACAGGTTCGTGCTCGAACTTCGATGAACAATCACTTATGTGAGGCGTCTACAGCTGCTACCTAGCTTCAACATCCCTTAGCCTCATGCTCTCCACACCGCCAGCTTTCAAACTGTCGCCATCGCGTTCGACGTCCGTTTCTTGCGTGATCTCCACGATCACGGTCCCCATCGTATGGTTATTCGTAACCCTGGGGCTTGGATACCGCTCTCGTAAACGATCCGCAAAGGCGCTCAGTCGTGATTGATTCGAGGTAGCATGCGACGAGGAGGCGACGAAGGCCTTGCGGAATCTTGTTTGCAACATGATGAGGACGAAGGTCAATCCCTAGGAGAGCCTCGTGTCAGGATCGCGTCAGATCGGAAGGTGCTGCAGACTCACGACGAGTGGAACTAGGAGGTCGATTGCGGTATACTGGCCGTTTGACCCAGTAAGATATGATACGAGTACTCCAAGATACCCGATTGTGTAGAGCGATGCCGTATCGATGATTGCGACAAGTGCAGCGACTACAGGAGCCGTCCGGCTGACAGGTCTTGGCGTGCTCTGCGCCTTGCGGATTATTTGGATTGTCAAGGCAGCTGAAACAGCATCATCCTCGCGTGAGCTTCTCGGCGACGATATCCAGACAGAATGGATCACATACCGCTGCAAGCCACGTTTACGAAAAGAGTTGAGCAGAAGTACAATGTGAGCCATTTCTTGAGGCCAAACACGGACCCGGCCGAAGCGTGTGCGAAATTGTAGAGCACGCCTACCGCAGAGCCTAATGGAGTCTCAGCTTCTTGATCTTCGGGATACTGGCGGGAGAATCACAGATGAACAGAAGGAAGCCGGCTATCATTGGAAGCACGAGTAGAACGCTCCGGCCGAAAACAACGTAGCATCGCCATATCTAGTAGTAGTCGTTCAGGACCGCGGACGCGTAGCGACAGCAGTAGACGCACTAAGATCGAGTCTCCCAGCATAGTCTGTATCATCCACAATACACCCTTGGCTAAGAAGGTCCCACTATCCACACGAAAGAAGAATGCCTCTGCTGCGGTGGTGCCGTTGAACCCGGTGCATGCGCGTGCGACGTCTATGCTGATGTGCTGCCGTTTCATTCGTTAAGTCAACATGGAAGAGAGTATCGATGGGATTACTTACAGCCGTCGCAATCACAAGCATGATTGAGGATATATGCAGGATCCAGTCATGTCGAGGGCCGGTACGACCCCTTTGGTCTTGAAGTACAAAGATTACCAATAAAATATATAGCCCAAAGAAAATGCCTGGACCCTTCAATCAGCAAGAGACAGGATGAATGCAGACGAAATATGCTTGCCGTATACATAAGCCTCTAAAAAGAGGGCCACAATCTCTGCCGAACGAAGGGAGATGCCCATATCGACCAGGAAGGCTTCGGGAGAGAAAGGTACGTCTGACGATGATACTAGTCGACATATGTATGTATCTCCAGGACAATCTCCACTGCTGTGTGAGCGGCGTACGCCATCTTTCGGATCAGCCGGTATCAGTACACCGTGGAGAGCACGGGCTACAAGCGCAGCGCTCGAACGAAAAGACGATCAGTAGCCGGTGGCTGGACACAATCACGCCGCATGAATAAGCTCCGTATCTGTTTACGGAGGTTAGGGGCCATCCAAAACCTGACACGTTGACAGCCTCAGAGGTTCACGACGTCGACCCAGTAGCACATATGGCTTGGTACATTGTTCGGAGGTGCTGAGAAGACTCATATGGGGTAGGAGGCACGGTCAAGGCATCTGAGCGTTTGGGGTTCGCTCAGACTGATAACCTCTTCACATGGATACAACCGATGCTTTCTTTGTTCGCGTCAGTCAAGGCTTCTACCCCCTCCGTCGCGCTGAACTATCAGGGGCAGGCTCTCACTGGGCGACTGCCAACGGAAGGGGAAGTTGCGCTCGAGAAGAGCAACGCCGAGACAACCGGCCATATCTTATCCTAGGAAACTTCTCCCACCGATAGCATCTCAGACTGGCCGTCAACACGTACATCGATTCCGCCTGTTGCAATCAAGCACTTGGGCGCTGGTGTATGCATCCTTCTCGTGCCCTGTATCAATCTGATCTCGTCATGCAGAACCGGCCGCACAAACGGCTTAGCATCGGCAGACTCGACCCCTTGGTATCCTCATGCCGGGCTGTCATACGTAGGCTGACTTTGATCTTCAGAGTTTGCGCGCTGAATGAGAAGCGGAGATGGTGTGAGTACAACGTTGATCAAGGTTATTCTTCCTCCCACCGCCTAATCATCTCGTCAGAATCCGATAACGAAGCATTCTACTTATGTCCCGCATAGAACAAGGGGTAACAGTGGTTTCGGTCAAGGAATGGACAGGTATCAACGGACCATACTGACACCCAGTGCGCGCTGTCATGCCCCTCGGCTTCAGGCGCGCATCACGAAGACTGCACCCGCACTGCGCGCACAGGAGCGCCCGTTCCTTCGCATACGTTTCAGTTGCATGGTTTCGGTCGCATTGGATTTGTCGTTGTCTAGTAGGAGGCTAGGAGCTCTGGACCTCAGTTGCAGGACCATACATGGTAACGGTCGTGGTCAAAGGGAAGCCTGAATAGTCCGCGGCGTGAGGCTGGTCACCACGTGAAGTTGATGGACGCGTCACCGCTTCACGCACATAGACGGCCGTCGCTTCAGCCACGACGGTGGCCAACCAGCCGCTTTACAATCTCTCTCGCCCATCTCGCCCAATCCATCGATATGAAACCCATCCGCTTAGTGAGAAACCAGTACTCAAGTGACCATAGTCCTCACGATCTCTGATCCGGTATGCACTTCTACGCGCAGCACCTGCTCTGAAGTCAATCTAACACGGGTGAACCTGCCGGAGATAAACGCAGAAAGTCATCATGATATCGCGCCTATGATGAGCGCACACATGCGGTGGGACTGTACCCACCTATGGTCAGGGCGACCCAGCCGCTGGTTCTGGACGTCGATGTCACAAGCCCGATCTCCGAGGCGGTTCTCTTACGATCTAGTAGTTCATTGCGACGCTGCTGGGAATGTTCACATTCTATATAGCGTGCATCCTCTACCGAGGACGTATCATCTCCGGCTCTCCCTCGAGGTACACTACCCTTTCGTGTCATGGACCTATCATCGTACATGAAAGACTTCTCCATCATCCAAGGCGTCCATAGCACAACCTTTTCTACTCCCACATTGAATGGCGAGTTGACCGTTCCAGATCTATTTGCATTTCACGCCGCACATAGCAGCAAACACAAACTCTTCGTCTACGCGGACGGCGACGGCGTAGGATTCATAGACTATGCCACGGCATATCGCGGGCAAGTCGTAGCCGCCGGACTCGTCAAAGCTGCGTACGATCTGGGCAGCAATCTGTACACTGATGGGACCTTGCGGCCCGTGTTTGCTATCCTGGCAAATGCCGGTGAGTAAGCCAACACGTACTCGCGCTCCGATGTTCATCTCTACGCCAGACTCTATCAGTTATGCAACTTTCATGCTCGGTATTCAGCGAACGGGCGCTGTGCCGTTTCCAATATCGACCCGGAACTCCGCGATTGCGATCGCCCACTTGATTCGTTCGACCGGGGTGCACCAGATGTTCACAAGTAAAGATGCCGCGATGACTGCCCTTGGTTCGAGCGCAAAGGATATCCTTTCTGCGGACAACTATCGCCTTGAGCTGCTCGACATGCCCCAATTTGGGATACTATATGACGACGCCTCGCCATCGCCAACTAGCTATAGTATCGCACCGCTCTCGCCGGAGACGCCTGCGCTCATACTACATTCAAGTGGCACAAGTGCTTTTCCGAAACCAATCCCAATAACCCACCGCACTTGGGTCTCCTTTGGCCTCGGCTACTGTTCGTTCCTTTCGAGATCTATCCTTCATTCTATATCTAACCGGCGATCCAGACTACGGCGATGTTGACGTATGTGGCATCCGGCTCGGCGTTCATGGGGCGCCAATGTTTCATGTAATGGGCGCCTCGCTACTTATCTTCGCTGCCTGCACTGGCTTGGAACTCGCAGTCTTCAAGCCTTCGCACCCTCCCATTGTGCCTAGTGCATCGACTTTTTATGAAGGTGTCGTTCAATCAGGGTCAGAGTGGGTGGTCGCAGTGCCATCTCTCATCGAGGTTAGGCACCCCGCCCTCCCCTCGATCTGATGCCAGACTGACGCGCGCTTAGGAATGGTGGCAGGATCCGACGAAAGCGACCCAGCTTGCAAGCCGTGTGAAGCGTATTGCGTACGGCGGATCACCTTTGAACAAGTCAGTGGGGGATGTCATTCACTCACAGGGCATCGTATTAGATTGCTGGTACGGAACGTGAGTCCATGCTGCATACTCAGGTGCAAGGTTATACTTAACTGCTTCGCGTAGAACCGAGACTGGACCTCTCTGCTTCCTGATGGATTCGGCCGATGGGCGTCCAGAGGAGTGGGAATACTTTCGCCTTCCGAGCGCGAAACTCGCAACCTTCAAACTCATGCCGCAGGGCGATCAGGAGGGTCTCTTCGAACTGTTTCTCATGGTGATGTCCACCCAGAGTTTCCCGATCGCTGAGCTTACAAGTGTGATAGGCTGGAGAGCGCTTTGGACCCAGTGTCTTCAATGTAACCCTTGACGGAAACTCCGGATACGCGATCGGCGACCTTATACAAGAGCACCCGTTGCACAAGGGTTATTTCAAGCTTCATGGGCGCGCGGACGAGCAGATCATACTGTCAACGGGAGAAAAGACCAATCCGGTACCACTCGGTATGTGGCTCTCGCCGTTGACCCCGCTGCATTGAGGTGTCGCATCGCTGACCCCTTTCCAGAGCGCATTCTTACACAGGATCCCAACATACATGTCGCGGTATTGTTTGGACGAGGACGCTTCATGAACGGTGCACTGGTACAGCCGGTCAATTCCTTTGACCCCAGCGATGCTGCGAAGGTAGCCGACTTCCGTAATCTCGTATGGCCGACGGTAAACGCGATGAATACCTATGCACCTGCGCACTCTCGTTTGCTCAAGGAGGTAATGTTGGATACGGCATCCGAGAGAACGTACCCTGGCTTATCACGAGCCTACCAGATGATCCTCGTAGCAAGTCCTGATAAGCCCCTCGAGCTCACGGCCAAAGGCAATCCGAGGCGCAATATCTGTCTTGCGGCATACGAGAAGGAGATAGAAACCATCTATAGCAACGTCGAGGAGTCCTCAAATGTCGGGCCCGAACCACCTGCGCTCTGGACCCCGGTCGAAACCTTGGACTACATACGTGCTGTAGTCAAGACGATCATGGGACAGGACCTCGGAGACGGTGACGAACTGTTCTCTCTTGGGTGTGATAGGTATGTCTTTGCATGTTGCAGATTAAGAGCCCTACTAAACTATGACTATTAGTCTGCGAGCGGCATACATTCGGAACAACATCGTTCGCGCTCTTCGTGCATCAGGTCCAACATCCACTCTAGTCTCGCAAGTCCCTCAAAACCTCGTATATCGGAATCCGTCTATACGCGCACTCAGCGACTACGTCTTATCCCTCGTGAGCGGTAGCGACGGTCTGTCCAAGGACATCGATCTTCATCGGCACGCCGGCGCAATGGAGAGTATGGTGGACAAGTATAGCGCTGGCTTCACTTCCATGCCCCTGCCGTCCGGAGCTGGCACCTCTCCTGAAGAGGTCGTACTGATCACTGGTACTACCGGGCGCCTTGGGTCACACCTTTTGGCACAGCTTCTCATGGACCCCGGTGTTCATCACGTCTATGCTCTGAACCGTGCGTCTGTGGGAAACACCTCCTTTGACGCGATGCTCCAGCGTATGCGCGCCTCTTTTGAGCTATGGGGGTTACCTTCCGCTCTGCTCTCAGATGGGAAGGTCACGTTGCTCTTGGGTGACTATGCGCAGGAGAACCTGGGCATAGAGCTGTCCATGTACGCCAAGCTGAAAGGTCAAGTTACAACGATTATCCACAACGGTATGTCTCTCAGCGTGTACAGTATCGGTGAATATTATTGACTGACTCCTATGTAGCTTGGCGTGTCGACTTCAATATCGCGCTTTCCGGTTTCGAACCCCTCATCAAGGGCGTGCGGCACCTCATAGATCTCGCGATCGGCGCTTCTGTGGACGGAGGCGCGCGCTTCGTCTTCATCAGCTCCATAGCAGTTCTTCAAGGTTATTCTTCTCTTTGCACTATGAAGTTGCGCATTGTTCACATCAGACCTAGGCTCCCCTCCAGAAGATACTGCGCTGGAGGTGCCCATCGCAGATGCAGCGTTAGCAGCAGGCATGGGGTACGGTGAGAGCAAGTGGGTTGCCGAGAGTGTATTGCTGCGGGCACGCGACACGGTCGGTCTACGCGTTGCCATCGTGCGAGTTGGACAGCTCGCTGGGGACACGGGAACGGGAGGTTGGAACAAGCAGGAGTGGGTCGGCGCGATAGCGCGTCTAGGGCAGATTGTCCGCGCGCTCCCGGATGGCAATGAGCCGGTTTCATGGGTGCCCGTTGACGTTGCCGCATCCGCACTCATCGACGTCATGCGCGCCGACGGGCTTGTCTTCCACCTCGTAGCGCCGCACCCCTCCAATTGGCGCACCATATTCGGCACATTCGCCGCCCACCTTGAAGTCCCACTCGTCGAGTATAGAGAGTGGGCTACGCGGGTAAGCACGGCTGCGGAGACAAGTGTCGCCCAGGATGATGCACAGCTACTTGCGCTGGCGGACTTCTTCCGAGACGGCCGCATTGGTGAGGAGATGAAGATGGACTCTGCACGTATGTGTGAGGCCTCGCCCATTCTTGCAGCCATGCCGCCCCTTGGAGAGAAGGATGCCTTGCTCTATCTCGGCTTCTGGGAGAAGATCGGGCATCTACGTCCGAGGACCGATTCCGCCTGAATTTGTATAAGATAGGCCTTTTCTGAATGTATGCCAGTTGTCCTTGTGAGAGGGGTATAACCTGAGAGCCATGTATCGTTGAGTCTGAGCTCAAGAGCGCTACCCTTGTCCCTATGAACCGAAAAGATACCTGCGCCGCTGCCGTGACAACCTTCGGGTTGGGCGCTTGCAACATTGCCAGGACTTGCACCTATAGGAAAGATGGCTGTCTTTCAACTACGAGTTCGGATTCAAGGCTAACGCATAACTCGAGGCACAGCAAATGACTTATATATACATGATCGACAACACAAAACTACAGATTAGTACTACGTACGCGTCATGTCACACTGTGACGAGACGCGACTGCACACGGGCTTGCCCAGGCCCGTTCGACTGCGCGGTCCATCCGCCCGCCGAGCGCATGCCCGAAAGATGCGAGTGAAGACGTAGTTTCGCGCCTCAAGCCAATAACCCAACCACGACCGCTTGCATCTTCCCGTCCCGGATCGCCTCGTAGATCTTCGTGACGTTGTGCCCGATGCTTGGTACGTCCGTGCCCAAGCCATTCGAGAAGAGCTCAAAGTTCTCGACGCCGTGCATACGCACGCCGAGTTCTTCCCGCACGTACTCGTACAGCGACCGCGTGCGATTGAGAAGGTGTGCGCCCGGTGTTCTTCCGCGTTTGCCTTGGAGGTACTCGCCACGCAGGGACTGAAAGAGTGTCGCAGAGCGCGATGCGAACGCCGCGCGGAAACCCACGATGGCGTCAAGTGGGCAGCCGCTGTTGGCCAATGCGTCAATCAACACGGGCGCAGTCGCTGCTGCAACGGCTACCATACGCTCCACCGCGTCCATGGTGCCTGTCGTATCGAGTGCAGCTCGTATAGCGGGAAGCACACGCGGAAGGAGTAGAACGTCCGTATCGCCATACGCTGCGAAGGATGTAGCGAGAAGTTCGCGGACGATCTGCTGCACTCCCGCGTTGAAGTCGGCCTGAAGCGCACGGAGGTCTATAGCCTGACAGAGTAGATAGAGATACGTGGCGCTGAGCATGCCCAAGATCTCGGTGGATGTAAGCGTCGCTCGTGCAGAGATGAGCGCCAAAGAGTTGACAGCTTGATTGTGCATCTCGGCGCTTTGGATGTGTGTGCTGACAGGGCTGGCAAGATAGCCAAGCTCGGCGGCGTATGCTGCGGTGGCGATGTCGAGTCCTTTAGCGTGGTAGTTCAAGCTCGGGTCGCTGGCAGCGAGAGATGGCGGCAAGCCACGATTCATGGCAGGGTTGACGAGCTCCGTGCTCTGTGCGAACAGAAGTTTGCCGATGGCTGCGAGCGCGAGGCGCGTCTTCTCCATTGCGCTAGTGACCGCCATCGCTTGAAAATTGCCGCCGTGGTGAGCTTCGCCCGTCTCTCCGTCGAAAAGAGGATTATCGGTCGTGCTATTGCACTCGACTGTCAGTGCGTTGAGCGCCGCGTTGATGTCCTCAAGCTGTGGGCCAAGGAACTGAGGTGCAGTACGTAGGGGGTACCGGTCTTGGCGAAGCTCGCCACGGTCTTCGTCAATCGATACGTCCTTCTCGTGAGCGAAAGCGAGTGGGCTGTCTTCGAGTAGGTCCCAGATAGTGCGCGCCGCCTCGATCTGAAAGGGCGTGAGTACGTAGCTCGAGGGGAAGAGGCGAGATCGATCACCTGTCCAACGTGCGGGCGCGCAACTTCGTGGATGAAGGGCGCGTAATTGGCGCGCACGCCGAGAAGCGCCTCCGTTCCGAGGGCGGTAAGCACCTGCGCGAGTAGCGCCAGGTGCGCAGCATCATATGCGACCAGAGCGCCCAGAGCAGCGCTGAACGCCGTCCCGTTCATGATACTCAAGGGCTCCTTTGAAAGCAGTGGGAGCGGCACAAGCCCGGCTTCCGCCAGCGCGTCTGGTGCGCGCCGCAGGGTACGTTCGTGCGAAGCTCGGGATCCTGCATGTACGCGAATGGATGGATTGCCCGTGATTGTGCCCGCGATGTATGACAGAGGAGTCAAGTCTAGAGATGATCGAAGAGCGCTGTCAGCCCGTCATCTGTAATCAGACGACAGGATGTGATACGTACCACCAGAGGCGGAGATGCTGCCACGAAGGGGTACGAGCGGTATGATATTCTCACGAAGAAGCGCCGTCATAGACTCGAGAAGCTCCCACCGCACCGCCGAGTGGCCGCGTACGAGAGAGTTGATACGAACCAGAATAGCCCCACGAACCCATGCCTCGGGCATTGCGGTTGTTGACAGTGGGTCGCCCAATGGAAGTACGTCGTCATCGCGTGAGGCTAGGCTAAGAATACCAGTGTGGTGGTGCTGAAGAAGAGCCTGTCCCAGTGCGAGAGTATTGTCCGTTCGAGTGTCAGCTACAGTCGTTTGTTAGACCGCCTTGCATGCGAGGTACCAGAAGGCATAGACTTACCACTACCACCAACGCCGGTAGTCACGCCATAGATGCTACGTGCGGCGACAACAGCGTCTACGATTACTTTACGACTTTTCTCGACGCGCGCGCGGGCTTCGGGTGACTTATCCAGGTCCACACTGGCGCTATAACGTGCTGAGGCGACAACAGCTGCAATCGAAAGCGATTGGCCGTCCGCGACGACGGACCTGCCTGCCCTACGCGCAGAATGACTCTCAGCGTCCACTCCACCCGAAGCAGTCATTGACGTACCTGTAATCCTGAAGCTTGCGCCACTGGTCGATCATGCACGAGACGAGGTCTGTCGGCGCACGCGCGCTCGCGTAGCCGTCCTCCTTTCCTACATCATTCTTGGTGACGTCCTCGGTCGCCGTCGCGCCGTTCACAATCGCGGTCGTGTACGTAGGTATCGCAATTGCGGCCATGGCGTGTAGATCGGCGGGTAGAAGGATGGTATCGGTGTTTAGTGAGCGGGAGGGCAAGCGCCGATACTTCTTAGCTGGCGTTCGGCGTCTGGATGGACTTTATGGCTCATCCGGGGACCAAAGCCCTTCGGAACTCGATTGCGTCCCTATCTGCAATGCGATGTGATGAAAATCAGTGAGAATTCTTGAATATAGAACGTTCCCAATTCAGAAGACTTCCATCATCTGGGATTTGAAACGTCTGAGAGCGAGCGTACCATACTATCACCACTTGAAGATTCTATCAGATATCCACGTTGACTGGAATGTGTCGATCGTATAGTCGCAGTGCAGCCGCCACGACCCGCTATGAAGCGCAGGAATCTGAGTCCACTGGCTATGCTGGTACTAGTATGTTGCGCAAAGAGCTGACTTCAACGCTGTTCTTCTTTCCCCGGCGGCGAGTTCCTGAGCGTACGAAGTTCGGACAGTCATTCGCTCAGTAGATGGCGGGATGTAGCATATGAGAAAGTTTAGATAATGCCATCTGGGGAAATGCGGCAATCATCGAAGTAAGTAGCAAGACGCGCGTCGACCAGGGTGGCGGTGAGGACAGGCCGCGGGAATCCCGTCCGCGGCGGGGCGGCCGCCTCAACTCTTCGCGCGACGCGCTTGCCACGCGCGCCCATGCTCCCGTTCAATCAACGACGTTTTGTAGAAGCTAGATGTTCGTGTATATATCTCGTCCTATAACTATGTCCTTGGTGATATACTTCTTCTTGCTACTACAACAGTCCCTTCGGAAGAGTGAATAAACCAACGATAGGGACTGGTCCCCGCCCTTCCCCAATCTAACGTGACGACGGACATGGTATATATGAGCTACGCCAGCTCAGTGCTCACAACGAGCGGCGAGTCCAAGCTCGCCACGCGTGATACATGGCGAGAATCCTCCAAACGCTTCATGTACGAAGTGACGTCCTACGTCGTACATCTGGTGGATGGGCTTCCGGGCGTTGATCTCGCGCAGGACGTGGAACGCGTCATCGTCTTCCTCGCCAACGATTAGCCTAATCTCTTCAGGGAGCAGCACGGGTCCGTTGATGTCCGTCAACGAAGCTGGAAACCGTTCCGCAACGTCGGCGTGCATAGCAGGCGTTGTTGGCGCCATCACAACAGCAGAGGAGAAGAGCATAGCCTGCGTCAGCTCATCTTCTGTCAGAGCCCCTGCGCTGATGTCGGGTTCACCTATGAGAACTACAGGCACATGAGCATTCATAGTCACGAGAGCACAGAAATTGACCCATACCAGGACGAAGCAAACTGAAGGCGCGGTCGAAGTTGCCCTCGTCTACATCCTGTAGGACTGGCATATCTTGCGCTCTGATCTGCATGTATGCACCCATGACGACGACGAGGAATCTGGGATGACATTGGGTGAGAAGCCGAGGACCGTGCACTGAGTGACTCGCCGCACCGAGTATAAGCTGTTCCGCACTTCAAGTTGTGGAACGCAATGGACTGCTCCTCGGTACAGTGCCCACGAATGGATGCAGCGATAGAACACGCAGCAGACAGACCGCCTGTGAATGCAAGATGCACTCCGGACGAGAATAGCGGGTCGATGAAAGCTGGTGAAGAGTATGAGTAAGCTTCCATACGGCACACGGCCGCTCGAACGTGAGTCGTGGCTCACCTGCGGCGTCGCCGACCATACGATACCCAGGACCGGCGCTAGAAGAAGCCGAGTAGCTGTAGTCGCTTGCGGACTTGACAGAAGAGACGAGGATCGCGCATTGTAGAAGCTTGCGGACCCCTGGTGCCAGTGCTAGCTGTTCGTGATAGTGTTGAGCGAGGATGCCACCTCCCTGCTGGTACGAGCGCATCTCGCCCTTCTTCTGCTTGCTGGCTGTCTCGTTCATGACTATGCCGACGGAGGTGGTACCGTCATGGAGGGGGATATACCATGCCCACCCAGACTCATCTGCGCCGAAGCCATGTCAGCATGCGGAGGTGGCATGGGTCTGAATGAACTATTATGGTACCTGTCAAGGCTTCGAACCAAGGGGCGCCCTCCCTTTCGGTCCCAGGTGCATACACTCCCCCATTCTTCCAGTATCCCCAGCACGCAACGTTCTTGAGGCTGGCGTTGAACTTCCTGTTGTGAAGGTACTGCGTAGACAGTATCCCTGCCCGTCCTGAAGCATCGACAATCCAGCCAAATCGAGCAGTGCCCTCGGCGCCGGCCTTGTTCACCCATTTGCAAGCTGTCGGACGTTCTGTACAGTTTGGGTCCTCGAACTGGATGGAGGTGACCTTCGTGTTCTCGATGACGCGCACTCCAGAGTCAGCAGCGTACTGCAACAGTGCGTGGTCGAACTCTGAGCGTATCTAGAGGACACCCTTAGCAACTGCATTGCTTGAACACGACGCCGACTGACCACATTCCAGGTCGTATCAGAGGAATCCAGAGTCGAAAAGTCAGTATCTGTAGGTGAGTCATTAGGAGTGTGTGTAAGAAGGAGATGGGTGAACGCACATCCTTCACGGCTGAACTGGTTGAGCTTCCAAGCCGCACCCGGCTATTCGTTCCGAGTTCAGAGACGGTCAGTTCTGCGCGGCGAAGGGCCAGTGTAGAGTGTACTGACCTTGATCTTGAATGCTTTCGCTCTGATAGTGTCCTCGGCTCCAATGATGGACAAGTAGCGCGGAATCGACGGCAAGAGACTTTCCCCGATGTGGTACCTACCACACAGAGTTTGTTCGTCAGGTTTCGCAGGAAGCTATACCGGCCGGATGACGTACCTTGGAAACTGATCGCGTTCGAAAAGAGTAACAGTGAAGCCCTCTGTGTGCAGGATAGTGATATGAGCAGACGGCATTGGAAGAGCGGTGACGAGTCAAATACCTCGGGCTAGTAAGGTAGCGGTGTACGAGCCCGCTGGGCCTCCACCGATAACGACGACATCGCTCTTAGATTCCTTGTGCGAAGAGTCAGATGAAGGTACAGGAGTCGCTCTGTGGCGTGCGACGAGCTGACCATCTTTGCGGAAGGTGTCTTGCAAAGGGTCGTCAAAGAAGAGAACCCGCCGGCGATTACTGGCGGATACTCTAACACTCGGCACTCTTTTATGTTCCATCGCCGCTATTCAGAGAGTAACAATCAGTGATGGTGAGAATGGTATGTCGGGTGTGACGGTGCGAAAAGTACGGTTATTTCTTAATTCCCGAGCCTCAGAGCGAGTTCATGCCCATCAGTGGGTGGGAACTCGGCAAGTTCAAACGATACGAGGGCCCATACAAAGACCGCCGCTAAATTCAGTCCAACCAGAGATCTCGGTGTGTTTCAAAGTAGCCGTGCAACGCGGGAGAGCTCTCTTCTTGTATCACCTCCAGTACGTATGCCCAGAAGAACTGAAGATGGTGTAGCAAGAGCACTCCGGACGTTCTCCCGAACAACAAGTGAAACCTGGGAAGCTGTGTTGCGTCTCTATCAGAAACCCGCCACTTGTAGACAAGTCGAAACTGCGGGAGCAGCCGACATGTCGGACATGTCCCAGGCGCCCATTGCTGGATGGTTGCGCAGCTCGTCAAGCTTAGAGGTTAGAGTATAATGCGCTTACGCCGCGGCCTTAACCGGCGGACTGCAGTCTTCCATGGCCCCGGAAGACCCCGGCGATTTCAAAACGGTTCAGCAGATACACGGTACCGAGTCTGATCTCGGCCGCCTGGGCGATACACGGTTATCGGCAAGTCAACTTGCGACCACGAGATTGACAGCAAGACGATTCGCCAGTCTGAGATCATGAGCGATGATGGCAGGATGTGCGACGCCAGCCCGCCGCTCATGGAGCTGCGCGCCCACGTGGCGCCCGCCGCGCCCACGTTGTCGGACGACGCGCCTGCGCTGGCGGCTGCATGCATTCGCGCGCCTATGCATACCCCATCTTTCTGATTCTCTCCTGGCGACCAAGTCGGAGTTCCTTTTGCACAGGCTCCTTACAATGCTCCCGGTCAAACTACGTTCCCCTAGAGCTCCAAGTGAATATCATATTATGCACCCATTTCCACTACATATCCCGATCTCGTCTTTACAATAGTAGCACATGGTAATGAGCCAAGCTCAATCCTTCGCATTGACCAACAATTCCTCAGGCCTCAGGGTCTACTGAGTTCGCACTCTAGAGCAGAGACTGTGCCTCGGAACGCATGCACGTCTACGACATGAAGGCCGGCTGAATTGGCGAGAACAGTCCACTCTCGCTGCCACATCTATCAGAATCGATTGTTATACGTTCTCGATTGTACACTCACCTGAGTTCGCTCCTGAGCATTGAACAGTGCCATCATCTGGATATCAAGCGTAAGAGATGTCCTTGCGGCAGCACCGAAGTTCGTCGGAATGTACTCTGGCGAGGTGATCGGACGATACGTTTCCTCGCCAATGAGAGTGTCCAGGGTTACGGCCGGCTCGCAACTTACACCAGGAGCAGGACCAGGTCCGAGAAGCAGAGTATTCGGCTGCGCTACGACTTCCAGTAGGATGAGTTTGGACTGGAACGAAGATGAGCCCTCTGCCTCTGGCCAGCATAAGACGCACGTACAGTCGGTGACATAACGGACGCGATATTCTTCAAGATCGATATCTGTCAGTGCGTGTGAAGCTGAGTCTATCGGATACTGGCGGTGAGAAAACCTTTGACACTCACGCATGCCTCATCCGACCAGTTATGCCTGGCATCAGCGGTGTTGAGTATCACAAAACTGAGAGGAGAGGCTGATCACATACAAGGTAAGGCGCAAAAGATAGACGAATCCTTCCCCGCGACGAGGTTGGACGTCGAAAATATTGGCTACCTCGGCAATGATCCGTGCCGATTGAGCGGCCGCGGGGGCTGTCCGCGCGATGTTCTCGCGCGCGGTAGCGATGACCTCGGGTAGATCTTGAACAATGAATTGGCTCTGTGGAAGGCTGCATCCATCGTATCAGACAAGTCAAAACACTGATAACGAGGCAGATGGGAACAAACATTTCGGAAAGGATAATGGATAGATTACCCTGTCCACCAGCGCAATCGACAAAGGTACGTCCTTCTAACTTTTTCCAGGGGAAGTCGTTCACAGTTGCCACGCGATACGCATCTCCAACAGCCTACAGGTGTTCAGTACCATTCATGATACAACTCAATGACAGACTCCGACACACCTGAATCGTCTTCGACAGTTGGGATGCCCTGTCCGGATGCAGTTTCATCCAGTCGAAGATAGCCAAGTCGGTCTTGTGCGAGAGTTGGAAGGCACTGTGGTTGGCGCGATGCGAATACTTCCATTCTGGGTGCGTAAGTTGATCCATGAGAGCCTGAGCAACGAGGGGTCTGCCGGTATTCCTGCGCGCCAGTAATCAGTTAGTTTCAAAATATCTACCAGACGGGCTCACGTACAGTGCCCACATACGTCCCGCTGAAGTTCCGATCAGTTCCAAAGCAGGGCGTGCTAGCGCAAACGTCCCTTCCCTCCGCTCGCGAAGCCAGCCTTGCGAAGATAGATCGCGCAACACGACCGTGAGCTTGATGGCGTCCATATCGAGAGCCTCCTGCAAGTCGTGCACATCCATGCCATCATTAAGAACTGAGGGTTCGGCAAGTTTGTCGACGAGACCAGTCTTCACAAGGATGTCAAGACATGCGGTGTCGTAGACGGCGCAAGCCTGCTCAACGACTTTCTCGAAGGGGAACTGGACAAGGTTCTTGATTTCGCCCTGCATGAAGGCCACACGCGTGAGAAGCAAAGACCGAGGGAACAGAGTAAACGCGCTCACGATAGCCGCTGCCGAGGAAGATTTGAACGAGCGGATAACAGCATCAGTGTTAGAAGGCGCACCTAGAGTAAGCCTGCGGGCCTCGTACAAACGAGGCGAACAGAGAAACGCGTAGTCATCCATCGGATGCCGATGAGCTTTCGAGGTAAGCTCCGGTAAAGATTGTCTGTTCAGCTCATCGCGTAGAGAATCTATAGCCTGATTGAGTGTTCGTTGCAGGGAGTCCAATTCTGAGAGTGGCGCCATGGTGGGATACATGCGACGGTACAGGTCCGGGAGGCGAATCGAGTATGTTATAAGTGCGTTCAGCAGCGCGGGAAGGTAGTGAGATGAGCGGGCCGAAAGGATCCAGGAGTTGATCATCCATCGTAGTCCATGCGTCCCACGCAGTGACACGTATTGCTGCAGTCTGTGCGC
The DNA here is from genome assembly GCA_900536885.1 of Peniophora sp. CBMAI 1063. Lineage (NCBI taxonomy): Eukaryota > Fungi > Basidiomycota > Agaricomycetes > Russulales > Peniophoraceae > Peniophora > Peniophora sp. CBMAI 1063. The sequence continues at coordinate 166,141 of UWZB01000557.1, forward strand.
CCAAGATGTGCAGCCCACGGCGTTCCAAGAGTGCCCACTAGAAGGTGCCGCTTCGGGCTCGGCAGAGACGCGAGTTTGCAGGATCACGCCTCCGAGATTCGTTCGATTCGTGCGCTCGCCCGCATCGAGGCTATGATGAACAGAAAGACATCTCGGTTCTGACAACGCTTTTAGTTATTCAATCAAAGCGCGATCTAGTTCACGATGCAATCACAATTCCCACCGCGCTAGCGCCAAACTTGTGACTGCCATCTTCGCAGGTCGGATTCTCCGCTCATCTATACATGCTCCGGAACCGGCATCCGTCTTGATTTCATGACTATCATTCAAAAGTAGAAGTCGGCCTGTACATTCCGTGCACATGATAGCGAACAAAGGGGAACCTGTGCTCAACAACTCCATCGCCCGCAGCGTAGTCGTCGTGTGAGCGAGATGCCGAGGATTGCTTGAGAACTTCTTGGACAGTTTCACGATTACAGTTAAACCTATAATGCGGCTCTGATGATCCCCTCGTCGTGCGTCTGGGGGATAGGCGTTGGCAAAATAACTAATCTTCATATTCACAGCACGCACCATCCCTTCCAGCTCTGCGTCGACGTTGCGTTCGCCGGTTGAGGCGTTGAGCGTCACGTTCACGACTGGCCTGTCCGCGGTCGACGCGGTCTGAAAGTCACTATCCTCGCTAAGTCCTTCCTTGCCGAGAATCTCGTGAGGCATCCGCCCATGAGCGAGGGATGTTACGGGTGAGCATAAGTTCGAAGCAGCGGTAGTGATCCTTAGTGATCGTGGTCGTGGTTCAACTCAACGCGTCTCCAGGCGGCGCGTTATCTGCCTTCCGCCACGATCGCAAGTCGCGCGCGTCACCCAGCCAAACTCATGAATGTACCTATTGCGACTGTCTTCATCCTACCCAGCCTTCTTAACCACGAGACGCATCATGGATACTTGTTCCACTGTGGTGTACGAAGCCTATCCTGCACAAGAACCGTACATCATTCTGGAGCGCTGCATGTTGCCGTCCGCAAATATTCTTTCCTCAGCGCTGTCGATTTGAGAGCGGAGTTACCTGCGTGATTGGACTTACGTTCAGTTTACCGTGCATTGGACCACCCTTTGTCGACCAGAATTCTCCGTCGTTTCCGGACGAGCATCCTTCCGCACAAGGCGCGCGTGACGACTCCACAGTAAGATGGCGAGGGTGCGAAACGACAATAATCAGTCCTCGGCAAGAGCTGGTGTGCGCATGGCCAGTGAGCCTATACGACGATAAGGTCGTACAGTAGCCAGTGGTATCATTGCGAGAAGGCCGGGGCAATCAAGGCCGAGACGACAAGCAGGTGTGATGACCGGAATGTGGCGGTCAACCGATTCACGTCGTACAGATGTGTCATGCATACTTGGAGACGCGAGGACTTGCGCGAATGGGGTAGTCCAGGTCCCGTAGACGCCGGCAGTCTATCCCAGGCAACGGCGGCTCAAGAACACGGCATTCGAGGTTACTTCCCCGTAGATCCTGATATAAGGATCTGATACACGAATTGACTTGCCGCCGTCTATTATTTCCCTCTCAGTACTCACCACTCGACCCCACGATGACCGATAACTCGCGCGTATGGCTCGGTATGCCTTCCACTTGACCTACTCTTGCTGTCTCTGACTCCATCGAAGTCACCGGTGTGTCAAGTGGCCTTGGACGCGCACTTGTTGAAGCTGTACTTGCCAAAGGCGAGCGTGCTGTCGCAACCACGCGATCGTCTGCAACTGTTGATGAGCTCGCGGAGAAGTACCCAGTCTCGCAGCTGCTTGTCCTTCGGCTCGATATCACGAGTGAGGCTGCAATCGCGTCGGCGTTCAACACCATCAAGGATCATTTTGGGCGCCTTGACGTCGTTGTGAACAACGCCGGATATGGTCTCAAGGGCGAGATGGAGTCTATTACCGATGAGCTATCACGACCGCTTTTCGAAACACTCTTCTGGGGTCCGGTGTACATCACAAAGCAAGTGCGTTGACTATCTCCCTCCCGCAGCGAGCAGAAGGGCTGAACTGATCATTGTCTAGGCTGTACGCTTCTTCCGCGAAGTTAACCCCAAGGGACTGGGTGGACGAGTGCTGCAAATATCGTCCCTTGCGGGATACATCTCTCCGCCGACCTTTAACTTCTACGCATCCGCTAAAGCAGGTATGGAAATGGTGCACATTGCATGCTTCTACATCATCACTAAGTTCGTTTCTAGCCCTCGAGACGTTCACGCTGTCCTCCGCCGCCGAACTTCCTCCTGAGTGGAACATCCAGATGGTCGTCATTGAACCGGGATCGTTCGGCACGAACTGGCTCACCAACAACATGATCGTAGCTCCTCGACACCCCGCCTACCCCGATGACGCGCCAAGTCGCAAGTTCATGGAAACCTTCGCTCAGCTTCCGCAGATCGGAGATGTACAGCGCGCGGTACAAGCTATGATCAAGATTGCAGGTGAAACGGAGAAGAAGTTACCGAAGCGTCTTCAGCTCGGCACCGATGCATGGGGTCTTGCGCAGCTCACAGCGAAGGGGACTCTGGCAGATCAGGAACAATGGGCGGAGCTGAGCCACAGCACGAATGCAGATGGGTATGGGTTAGAAGTACTCGACCACCTGACATTCTTCGAGAACTAAGCCCTATTTTCACCAAGTATGAATATAACTCTGGCTTTCCTTCACATATATTGGGTACCAGACATGTAGAGTGAGGCCTCGAAGTTGTGAACGTTGCACGAATACCACCATAAAGGACCCAGGGCCAAGCAAGACTCTACTCGATAGTGGAAACTCTCTAGCGATAGCGCCCTTGCTGCGAGCAGTACTTCTGATGAGGTTGTCGACTTGAAGGCCATTGCCTATACGAATGCCCCTTCTGAAACAAACTGTTCTGTCGGCGATCTCTGGTGACCGTAAGGTTCGCGTGCAAGATAATACGCCATGTGGTACGCCAGTTCGGCCTAGTATCTTCCGGACGAGAGGAACGGGAGCTGTACCTGGTTACTCCAACAGATCTATAGCGATTCCGAAGGGAGCGGTGTCTTCCCGATAAAGCTCGATGTGCAATAGTGGCCCCAATGCACGACCTCAGGGAAGGACTGCATGGCGGTTTAGGTCTGAATAGGGTCTAAGTTCAACTCAGTACTCGCGCGCGCGGCACGCCACCACGTGGTGGGCGGGCCGCACGTCTGTTGTGAATGGGCTCTGTCTAACGTTCGTCTCCCCACCATTAGCGTGTCTTACGCTCCATGGACCATGGACCATACTGCTCTACCGAAGGTGCATGATGGAAGCCTGGCTAGCTCCTGCCTAGAGTCTGAGCCGTCATCAACTCTATCACCTCCTCATCACGAAGTTTGGGCCGCCCGTTGTCAGTGACGGACCTGACGGCGAGGTAGGCTGGCGAATTCTCCGTTGGGCGTACGTATATTGTAAGCTTCCGACGCGTGTACGGGCTGCTCGGGTTCTCCGAAGGCTGATGCCATACTATTTTCAGAGAAATACGGGCATCACGGACAGGCCTTTCTTCCATCGCACTTGTTCCATGCAACATGCCTGATATGTGCGACGACACGGACACTGCGGAGGCTGGAACTAGTCATAGCGATTTGCGCTGGCCTAGTACAGTGGAGCATCTGGGCAGCGCACCGGAATACGTCGGAGTCTCGCACAACCGAATGGAATATCGTATTCATCTCACTTGGTGGTCGCCTGCGGCAGCCGATTCTGCGCCAACCAGGCGGCAGCGGTCTGAAGTTAGACGCACCAGTCTATGGCATATTCTCGCGCCTATGCACAACTTGACTAGTCGTGCTTATGCGCCTCGCTCCCCGTTCTGCTTTATCGGCTCGCGGTTGAGGTCGAGCAAATGGCCCCGGGCCATTGCGCTCAATATCATGCAACTTCAAAGAGGTAAAGAAATTCTCCTGTATATTACGCATCGCAGCAGAGGTTAACGAGAGAGACATCACAGATACACTGGGCCATGATGCGCCGCGGCTTTATCCCCGGATTCGTCTGACCTACATAAGAGCGCCCGTCAACTGATGGTGCTATGGGATATCCTCGCTCTCATACGCTCATGCACATCCGAGCGGCAGACCCGTCCGGTACACCGCCACTTACCACTCACAATGATACGCGTTCGATGTGAGTCCCCCAAGCGTTTCCAGGAATTGATTCACGCCCTGGAAACTCGTTTGCTGACAAGGTGCAATAGCATAGGGCCTATCGTAAGTACCGGATGGCACTCTTCGTAGTCCTTACGTGACGGAAGCTCGTTAGTTCATCGGGCACAGTGTCAACTGGCTCCTCCTCGGCATGTTGTTCTTTCAGCTCTGTAAGCAGAAGACGCTTCTTGGGTACTCTCTTGCCGCGTTCTGACATGGTGTATAGATCTGTACGAGAAAGGAAGGACGCGGACAGTGAACAAGTTTTGGTTGAGATGCCTAGGTATTCACTCTCACCGTCGTTGAAAGTATCGCGCTTGCTGACCAGCCCGTATCGAATAGTGTACTCCATCTTCGTCATCGATGTCGCGCAGACGGCTATCTCCAGTCAAGCTCTATGGCACTTTGCTATCGATATATGGGGAGACCCGGTTGCTCTTGTCACTGTTGTACCATGGAGTGAGCCTTTGATACCTGCTCTGAGCGGCCTGGGTACGTTGGCATGACCTTTACGTCGAAACGGCGCACTCACGCTCTGCCCAGTTGCTCTACTGGTCCAGCTGTTCTATGCTTGGTACGCAATTATTCTCAACGACGCCTCCCCAATCTCATCGCCATTCGTCCTCATAGGCGAATTTGGGTCCTGCAGCGCTCGTTGTTCTCTCGGGTGATGGCGATCATCATCATCTTGGTAGGTGCCATCCTTGGATTGCTGCATCCTGGACTCTGAGGCTGAACGGCACGTTCTTCCAGCTCTCGTTCATGCAATTCGGCGCATCTCTGCACACGCCCGTCATAGTGCGTCTCGCCTTGATCATTCATCAGCCTCAGGCGGAAACTCATGCGCCCGATGACGCAGATCCTCAAAGCGCACCTGTCATTCGCGGCTTTCGCCGACATCCAAACCAGTGTCGATGTATGTGTGATCAATGACTGGAAGAGACGATAGACTCAAGAGTGAATAGATCTGGTTGGCGACGTCCTTCACTGTAGACGTCTTAATTGCTGGGAGCATGATTTGGCTGGTGTGTGTGCTGCGACGCTCTATGAGGAGAACGTGCTTGATCATGCCATACACAGCTCTACCAGGCCCGGACACGGACTCTCTGGATACAATCGCAATCGCTCTACGACAGGCTCATCATCAGCTCCGTGCAGACCGGGCTACTCACAGCTGTCACCGCCGGTGTCGACCTCGCTCTGTGGAAGATCTATCCGCAGGACAACTACTTCGTGGCTCCGTGAGTCTACTAGCGTCATGATGACCCCTCTCCATGAGCTCACGTCTGCGCGGAGACCTCTCATTTTGGGGAAATTGTACGTGACGCATGTCTGTCTCGCGAGGAGGTTTAACTGATACGCGGAGATAGATATTCGAACAGCCTGTTTTCAACTCTCAACGGACGAGCGTTCTTCCAGGACAGTCCCTCGCTGCCTCGTAGTGATCCACATCACTTAGGTTCTGGCCGTTCGCCATGGGCCGGTCGCTACCAAGCGAGCTCTGATACTGGTGCTGGTCTGGAAGTCCGAGTCTTGCGCGAGCGCGAGCAGCATCAGGATGACCCGTCTAAAGGCGCGAAACCTCTTGGAAGGCATTCTGATCCTTTGGGTCGGGTCGGGCACGCTGTCGAGTGGAAGTCTGCTGTGAGTCGTGTGGTTTTCTTCGGGCAAAGAGAAGTTTGTTGATGAGGCCATAGGTCGCCGTTGGAGACCCTCATGACGACGAACGTGTCGTGGAGCTATCCGATCTGTCCAAGAATCGTGCCGATGACGATAGCGTGCACAAAGCTTGACGCAACTGGGCATCTCCTTACATGCTTCTGAGGCAGCCGATCCTATGGTTGGTTCGTCGTGTACATGGCCTGTACAAGATGTAGAGTACCCAAGACCTGCATTGTCTGTACGACACCTGTTGTGCATCACTGCCACCCTATTGATACCCTCGTACGAGATCAAGCTCAAGGACCCCTGCGATGAACGGTGCCGGTGAAGATTGACGGTTTCATGGGCATGATAGCCGCATAGTAGGCATCAGCCAGCGTCGCCGAGACCTCCGCGGAAGACCCCTTCCCCATTGTTTCAAGAGCTTGAATACGAATAGGCTCTGTGATAGCCGTGGCTCAGAAAGAACATCAGTACTCGGACCTGACCGCCTGATACGTGTTTTCTCGTTCACGCGTAGCTTTACAGGGACTCTGAACGCAAGGTGCCGATATGGAGAGCGCGCAAGAGACTGCGGGTATCGACTCGCCGGCACTCACGCGGCCTCGAAGGCTTTCACCTCGCCGTCTTCCATCATCGCATGAGATCCTAGCGTGACGGATTTTCATCCTACTAATCGGAATACAACTCCGACGGGGTGTTCGCGGTTCACACATTGCGATTGTCATGGACGGGCGAGCGCATTATCATGTGTATATGTCTAGTAGAAGTACGCGGCAGGCGTAGGGTATATGACAAAGGACTTCTCAATCGTACGCTCCGCTGGAGATGATGCCTTATTCAAGCCTTGACGCGTAAAGACCAACCGACTTTGGAAACGCGTGCGAGCGCCATGAAGATGCCCGCGCCGATGACAATCGCGCCGTTGTATATTTGTGCGTGCACAAAGCTGCCGGCCCGCAGATTGACGAGCGCTCCAGCGACAGGGTTGCCTATAAGGAGGCCGAAGCTCGCCATACCCAAGCTCATCCCCAGTCGCGTGCCCACACGACCGATGTCTTGTGTGAGGCTTCCGATCGATGCCGGAGTTAATGATAGCAGCGCTCCAGATGAGAGGGCGTATAGGCAGATGAACACTATCAGGCCGCCAACGGAGTCGGCCGGGATCCAGCAGAAGGCGAGGATCGCCGTGACCATGGCGCATGGCGTGATGATGTTCAACGGGCCGACGTTGTCTGCGATGAAGTTGGGAATTATGCGTCCGATGACGGATACTCCGTTTAGGATAGCGATGGTGTAGAATGAAAGGCTTGTGTTGGCGCCTGTGTGCGCTTGGGCAAATGCAGTTATGTAGAAGTAGGGTATATATGCCCCCATGAAGCTAAGGAAGTTTCCGACGCAGAAGAGCATGTATGGTGCATCGGTGAACGCGGATGGATCCAGTAGCGCGCGACTAGTACGTGACGTGAATCGAGGCCGCATGACAGCCAGAGAGAAAGCGAGGACTCCAAGGGTGACGAAGCCTATCACGCGCACTGTCCACGGAAAGCCTATTTGAGGTTGTAACTGGCGGAAGATCGCAGGGTAGATGATGCCAGCTTCACATAGTGTCTTTCAGTGAGTGAAGTAGGCGAAAACTGCGTGGAACGCACCGAGAGAGCTCCCACAGAGTGCAATACCGACAGCTAATGCCCTCTTGCGCTCGAAGTATGTGGCGACGATAGCCACACTAGGAGTAAATAGTAGACCACAGCCCAGAAGATCTGCGAAACATGTCAGACTCACAATCACGGTGAGCCGAGAACCATTCTGACCTGGTAGAACGACGTAGACAGGCTCGTCATCATCAGACCAAACACAGTGAAGAACGAGCCGATAGCGATGAGCGCCCTAAAGTGCCCTTTGTCGAATATAGGGCCGCTCAATGTGCCGAAGATCATGACCATAAAGCCGTCGATGCTACCAATCCAGCTGATAGTGGATGCAGACGTGCCGACCAGCAGCTCTTCTTCGTAATAGGTTTGGAAGGCGCCGAATGTATTGAAAGTACCCCTGCGGTGATTGACCATTACAGCCTCCGTCAGCAACCGATCCAGAATCACGGGTGCGATGAGCTCACCATGCTACAAAGACGAGAAAGAAGGAGCCTATAACCTGAAGCCAGGCCTGGAGACCACCGTCAGGAAAGTCGGAGAACGTCTGAGCGCGTGCGACGAGCTCCTGCTCGGACCTGTTCGAACTACCCTTCTCATCGGGTATGCTGTGTGCGCCTCCTGCCTCCAGCGGTATATCAAGCGCTTGGGGTTCCGAATATCGTGAGGATGAAGCGAAGGGAGGTAGGGCCGACATAAAGTCGCGAGGCCGTCAGCTGGCCAAAGCAGCCTGTGGGGTGTCGACGTCGCGTCGCCATGGGAGTCTCCTACATATACCCTCGGTCGGGCGGCAATCGAGGATTCGTGGTTCGCGTGATGAGAGCGTTCCTACGCCTCAGACGCCTCGGTATGCTTCGATTTGGACACAGTGAATGTTGAACCTCGTGCTGAAGTCGCGGCGGCGCTCAGACCAGCGTCATATTCTTCTGGTAGTCCTCGAAGAGCTCATCGGCAGCTTCGGACATGCACCCAGAGTCAATTCTGGCGCGGGGTGCGTCCTTGGAGTGGCTCCCTACCACAGCGGCACAGCAAGGTGCAGGAAAGCTCGAGGATCTCAAACGCCGCGTGCGTCATCGTCGTTCACAAAGAAGCGCGCGCCGCATCTTTGACTTTCCGCCCCTCCCAAGCCGGCCGTTGCCGACACCGGAACGGCGGCCGCGACGACGCGTCGGCTCAGGTCGCGTGATCGAGCTGAGTAGCTGGTATGGCTGGGTACAAACGCTCTATTTTCAAGCTCCAGTGCCGTATCGGTTGTGTGCCCGTGTGGCCAGGTGTTACGGAAGGCTGCGGGTTCAATTCCCGATGTCTTTTTGTTCTCTTTTCTCAGCGGAGCCCCGTACACTCGAGTTAGGGCTAGCAAGCGGAGCGCTAGCCCTAACTCGAGTGTACATGGGCTTCGCGGGGCTAGTCCTACTCCCGGATACTAGTAGATAGGTGTTAGTTCATGTACTAGGAGGGTTGAAGGTTAGGGTTACTGGTTAGGGTCGGTTAGGGTTGGTTAGGGTGGTTAAAGGTTAGGGTTAGGGATTAGGGTAGAAGAGGTATATATTTTTGCTTTAACGTAGGAGGAGGAGGCACTTACACTGCGGGGAGCGAGAGCACGTGAAGCGCCGAGCGCGCGGCGGAGGAACCCACGACGCGGCTCTCGGCTTGATCCGCGTTTGGGAGGGGCGGAAAGTCGCCAACTCGCGCGCCGCGGCACGGCAAACACCGTAGACCCCGCGAACCCTGACCTCCATGCGATTACCACTACGCGCACTGGTACTGTGTGGTGGAACCGGATACGACGACACTGATCAGCTACTTCTTCTTGCTTCCATTTGTCTTGTTCACCTTTCGCTGATGCTATCGCGCTTCCTTATTTCTCTAAGCAGCAAAACGTCCCCAGCCCGGGCCGCTGAGAACAATGAAGCATATACATGTAAAGCACCATACGATTCATGAAAGCTAGGTCCTGTAGTTTTAGGCTTGTAAGTATGTCATGAAAATCGGTCGACGAGGCAGTATCACTTGCAGTGAGGTCAACTACGAAAGTTTGAAATGTCATCCTGGGCGGTACTCGCGGCCTCATACTGCGAATGACCCTGCTTTGCCATTGCACCCCGTGTTGACAATCTGCTCCTATTGCTCC
>UWZB01000568.1:268-12796 GCA_900536885.1 Peniophora sp. CBMAI 1063
TCGAGATCGTCGAGCCGCCGAAGAAGTTCAAGCCGCAGGCTAAGGCGGGTATGGGAGCGAATGCGGGTGGTGCGAACGTGAACTTGAATGCGGTGGCGGGAGGGAGTGGTGTGAAGCCGAAGCCGAAGCCGAGGCCGGTCGGGAGAGCGAGGAATGTTGGTTGAGACTGGGGGATGATCTTATGGCTGGTGGCATACGCATACGCATACAGACTACGCATTGCACTTTTCACTTTTGTATAACCATTTCAATCTATTGATATCGATACATTCCATTGCATTCAACTCGAGAGCCGCGCGCAAGTACCAGTTTAATCATGTCAGGCTTTGAGCTTGATGTTTGTAGTATTCAATACGTAGATAGTGATGCAGTCAAGTGAGTAGTACTGAGATAGGCAGAGAGACAACGATTAACGATGAGGCAATGAGCGTGGGCTGTACGAGTACGAGACAACAGACTGGAAACCGGGAGACGAGAGATGATGACAGCAGACAGTGGACAATACAAGACGGAATAATGACAAGCGGGTAGGCTGGGAGCAGAGACAGAGACAGAGACGGTACAGAAACTAGAACTATAACGAATCATACAAAATAATTATGAAGCAGTGAGCGTAGGATGTGGCAGTCGAGTCGAGGCGTGGTATCATCGGAGAACATAAAGGTATCAATAAGGCAGATCCAGTCTAGCCTCACGAGAGTCACAGAGGAGAGGTAGACCTATGCGAATGTATACGCGCGCAATAGAGGCGCGCTCTTCGCAGGCGTCGCACCCGGCGTCCGCGCTACACCGCTTTTGCGCGGCGAACTTTGATCGAGTTGGGCTTGGGCGGCTGCGAGGTCGATTGTGAGATGTTTAGGACGTTTGGCGGTTTGTGGCGAGATCGGCGACTGTAACACAAATGAGCGACCAACAGCGGTGCCAAAGACGGTTGAAGCGCGCACCTTAACAGGCGCGACCCCCTCCTCATCATCGATCCTCCACTCCCCCGGCGGAATAACCGTCTCGCCATACCCCATCCCCAGCGCCCTATACGAGCACCGCTTCCCATACACCCGCCCCTTACAGCTCAAATGGTCCCATTTGCTGCTGCCCTTGCCCTTCCGGCGCTCGAGCAGCATCTTGTGCCCGATGGCGTTCCAGAGCCGCTTGTCGACCTGGCGGTGGTTCGAGAAGGAGTAGATGTAGATCACTTGACGGATGAGGGAGGAGGGGGGGTCCGGTTCGAGGTCGATTTGGTACTGCGTAACGAGGTGGGGTGAGTACGAGTAGGTGTTGAGTGAGGGATAGAGGGTGGGTGTGATGAGGGTGGGAGGGGAGAGGGACGTACGATGAGCCGCGTATCCCTCGTCATCTTCGCTTCGAACACGGGCGTGATGAACCCCCTATCAATAAACCTCTTCTGGTTATCGTCCTACACAGCCCTCCGATTGAGCACCACGCCACAACACGCCGCCCAAACGTAAACAGATCGGGAAAAAGACTCACGGAAAAGTGCCCGTGGGACAGCTCTCTACGCGCCGTGGCAAACACATCAGCGCCCACGCGCGCGTCGCGAATGGTACTTGGGAAGAGGCTCACCGCATCTTCTTCACCCATATGCTATACATATGCGCGTCGCCTCTTTCGGATTCTCGGAGGTCGCCTCGGGCGCGTTGGGAGAGAACGAGGCGCCAGGGTCCGAAGCCTTCGTCGTAGAAGTGCGAGCTTGATCTGTTGCCGTCTAGGTACTCTGAGTCGGTTGTTGAGGAGTGGTCGTCGACGAGGGTGTCGGATTCCTAAGCGGTACAGATATACGTCAGTGGGTGGTGGATGTAGGGGAGGGAAAAGGTACTAGCCGTGTCGATGTCGGTTAGGCTATCGTCGTCTAGCATGAGGTCTGCGAGTGACTCTTCGAGCTCGATCGCGTCTTGTGGGTCGGAGGTGATTGGAATGTACATAGATCGTATAGCCTCTTGCAATACAGGACGTCTAAAGAACAGGAGCAGCCGCTGAGACCCACTGAGCCTCATGCCAGGCAAAACGTGTATAGGCAGCATATACGCACCTTGAGTATAGCCTGACAGCTCGTCAATATTCTCCCCACGAACTCTTCCGCTTGATGCTGCGAGGTCGGCAGCGCATATCCAAGCACAGATAACGCAGATACACCCGACAGCCCATCCGTATCAAGAGACGGGTCCGCCACCGGTCGTCTTCGAGCGGCTTGCTTTCGTTCTCGTTGTGTTTGCTTTACGTTCCAGCTGAACCCGGAGTCTAAATCTGCAGGCGCGGACGCCGGCGGGTCGTATAGCGGTAGATCCAAGTCGGCTTGAGCTGAGGCTAGAGCCAATAGAGCGCTGGGTGTTGTCTCTACGTGTTGATGCATCTCTCGAAGGGTACGTTGGTGTTCGTCGAGCGTTTCGACGGGGAGGAACATCGCGCTTTCCAGAAGCGAAGTCAAGATGCGCCAGCCTGTACATGTTTCTGACCATGTCTCTTGTGTTATCGGGAAGAGCGAGAGGGCCGTCTGGGCGAGGGTGTTGAGGTCTTGTTCTGTGGCCACTGGAATAGGGAGGGGGTAAGCACTTGGACAGATATGGGATACAAGGCGGGCAAGAGAGGCGGGAACAAGGATGCACGGTATTGATGGACCGGAGATCGCCGTGCGTTAAGCGCGTAGAGCCACCGACGCATACAATAGCATATACCGACCTCATTGCACGAGTGTAAACGACAAATCATGTCCACGGGTCATAGCACACATGCAGAACTGGGTATCGGCGAGCTCGGCGAACACTGAAACTCGGCGTCGGGCACGCAGCGCGCAGTGGCGCAACACACATCTCCAAGCCCAAGTCCCTTACCTGAAATCAAGTACGGTAAAGCCCCCGCCTTGCCAATGGCCTGAGTAAGCACGGCCTCGGCCCGTACTTTGACCGGCGCGAGCTCGAGTAACGCGCTGAGCTGCTCGAGCGCGAGATGTACGCCGCTCTCGTCGTGCAGGGTGTCCGGGCTCAGGATGCGCAGGTTGAGCGCGGAAGTGCGGAGGAGCTTGGTGCGCTCTTTGCGGCCCATTGTGTATTTTGGATGTGGGTTGTGTAGATTGGTAGGTGATCAGGGTACTGGTGGGGGGAAGTACACGAGGCGCGGGCAGGGATGTCGGTAGGGTTGCAGGGTTGTCGTCTCTTCCAAACCAAGCTTAAGGTGGCCCAACGTGTAATCAACCAAGAAGAATACGCGTCGACGTGTACAAGACAGAGTAAGTGTGGTCTGAACGCGTCCACAAGAAAGGCGTGTGGGGCGGCTGTGGTGAAGGGGAAAGAAAGAGCTAAAGAAAACGCGTTTGGTACGCTCTAGCGCGATCCCGGCGCGGATATATAAATTGGGTCGCGTGCGAATCGCGCGGCTCGCGTTGGTTGCTTGCCATTGCGCCTCGGGCGACCACCGAGCTCGGCGTTCTGTCTGTCTGCGCGGCTTGATTGCAGGCCGCAGAGAGAACACAAGAGTGCATACATTCATGGTGTTTCGCTTCAAGCCGTTCAGATCATTTGTCGCGGTTGTGGCCACCGGAAATGAGCGCTCAGGCTCGCGTGCGGGCCACGCGAAGCGCGTTGCGCGCCGAGCTGTCGGATGGGATCACCTCGGAGGTTCGAATTGAAGCGCTGCGCGGAGAGCGGCCATGTTGGTCACTTCCACCACCGTCGCACCCTCGACTAGACTTAGGTAATGAGCCAGTATATCCTGGAATAGGAGGATGGGTATGAATGGTAGAGCTGGTTCTCTGGATGTAGACAGACTATGAAGTCGTCATACAACAAATAAAGGCGTTCTTAGTCCGACACGCGTGAGGTCGTACATCCTTATGTGCTCTATGCGCTCACAAGGCGCTGCAAGCTCCCGATGGCGTGCGAGCTCGCTGCGGGAGCTTGCGAGCCACGAGGGTTCAGCGCAGTCCTTGGGCTATGCTTCCTAGGACCCCTCTCCTTCTCTCCATCCACTACGTCCTTGTCCTCGACGCGCCACACTTCCTCTCGTGCCCACCGCCCACCTCAGATACGCCGGGGACAATGGCGTCTCGCTCGTCGTATGTTGATTGGCTACCCGGAACCGGATAGTGGTCTAACCTAAGTGCTTGATAGCAATGTCTTTGGTCCTCGTGTGCAGGCAGGCCGTCCGCTTGGGAGAGAGATTCTACTCCGTGTTGACGGTAAGGGGTTATAGTGCACTCTACGTTCTGTTCTCACATCCGGTTGCAGTTGAAGGGGCAAATGGCCTACCTCTCAAGGCGGGATCGCAATATCCCAACACTCGCTTATTATGTCAACTCAGATTTGAAGCTCTCTCGGACGGAGGAGAGTACACTCTAGATACCTCAAGTGCATATGAAGGTCATGGATCCCTTCAGGGCACGGTCCAATGGAACGAGACCCTCTATATGTTAGTTAATCAGAATTGCTGTCTGCATACGCTCATTACAAGCTTAGCCGGTGTTTGGAACTGTCCTACATCAACGTTAATATGAGCTTCGGAAGTAAGAACTACATGGCAGCGTCCAAAAAAATGTGCATGCCCGTTATCAACTTCGTTTCCGCCACTCAGAGTAAGATCTCCATTAACATTGAGCTATACACAACGGTAACTTGATTATGCAGTACCACTCGTGGCTATTGGATATCCCAATCACGGCCCATGCAACTTGTTTCTTTCCGTCACCCGAGTCGTCCCCGAGGGCGAGGAAGAGGATTCCGATCTCAGTGCTTCATGTGCGCAGGCCCGACACGATCAGGGTCACATTGGTCCGACGCTGCCAGCCGGCGTATGGAATACTGCATTCAGTCAGATGTCACTTTTACTTGACACTATTTGTCGGTGGCAATGGAAGGTAATGTGTACATCAACGTCACATGGGGTATTGGCAACTTAGTGGCCATCCAGCCTCGCTCGCCACGTCCGCCACGTTTCCGATTTGGCCCTTGGGCTCATGGCCAGCTCTACAGTGCATACCGAGATCGTTACGTATGGCATGATTTTGCAACTCCTGTACGCCTTGCTCACAATTTGCCGTCTTTGTAGAGTGGCATGGAAGGAAATGATCAGCTCGAAAAAGATCTAGGGAGCGTCTTTGCGTGCATACAGGAGTTTATGAATGTGATCCGACAACCTGTCGCACGTGCACGCGAGTCAAGTAAGGACCGTTACATAGAGCTGACTATGAATGCGGTATATGGCGCAGTGTCACACATATGCGAGCCGAGCACCAAGTATTGGCAGAGCTGTAAGCAGTACTGTCGTCCCCATGACATTTACTCACGGCCTTGAAAACCCCACCTCCTTCAGACCATGAAACATACGTGGCAGAGTCAGCGAAGCTTGCCTGGATCATCGTCACACCAGACCCACCCGCAACGTCCGCAGGCACTTCAACGACGATAGCTAAAGATGCACTTCTCCTTGTCTTGGAGGCAATTGTACAGTCGTCGGACGCATTTCCTCCGCTGAAGAGCGCAGCTAGCGGCCTGCTCTTCTTTGCTACCTGTGCAGATGTGAGCCATGTGTCCCTTCCACCAGCTTGAAGTACTTACCAACAGTACTGTCGTATAGACAGCATGCGGTAACAAGAAGCAGATACGCGACATATACAAGCGCATACACGGTTTGGCCGCTTCGCTCAAACGCGGCACCAAGACGGGGAGCCGGATCACCCCCGAACATCAGGAGGCCATCGAAGTTCTTGCAGCGTACGTTCTCCGAGAAGTACACCGCAAGGACTGATCCGGCATAGATTCGACCGACTCATAGGCAAGTATCATATTCTGCTGCTCGTTAAACGGAAACTGTCCGGATACATCTTACGTCTGTTGGATACGGGCTCTCGAAATACGGGGAGAATGGGCTGGATGCGAGCGAGCGGGGACGGATGGCGCACCCGGGGCGAGGAATCGCCCGCGCAGCCTCGTCTGTAGTTCTCGTCTCGCTTCTCTTGGAAACGTGTCGATCCGTCTGTCGAGGTCTTCATGACTCCTGGCCACTCGCAGCCATTGCAACGGACCGCCCAGAGGCGAGATGAGCACGCACGCACGCCTGATCTGCCGAGGCTATCCTGTTTCCAGTGACCCCTCGTAGCCTGCGGCGATGTGGCCTGGCACATCAAGCCCGTGCGACAGAGCCTGTCATGCTGCCACTCCACCCAGAGGCCAGTACCAGTTGACAATTTGCGCTGTTGAGTCTGCCCAGCGAGCAGGACCATAACGGCGACGGCGGCGTGTGTCTTGTTGCGCGCTCTTGTTTGAAAGTCCCTCGAGACAAACTCGCCGTGACATTTGGCAGTCGTTCAGTAACCCCAAGGACAGTGCCCACTCGGCTGTCCGCCAGTTTGCGGGGTGCGCTGTACTACTTTGCGGCGGCAATGCCCCCTCGCGATGATGACGGCGCTCGAGGCGAGGAGCTCGCATGTCTCAGTCCTATTGTTTCAATGCCTATTATGCGGCAATCCGGCATCAAAGCCTATCAAAGCCTACCTAAGCCAAGGGGTAAAGCATGTGAAATCTACCCGCATCGCGCGATGGGCCACTGCAGGCTGCGGCGATACTCCGCTTCCGCCCTTACCTCAACGTCGTGCGCAAAGACCATCGTATTGCTCTCACCCGGCTGCTCCTCAGCCATCACCCGCTCGCGCTGGAGGGTCCGCGTCATGAGGATCTCACCCTCGGTCGAAAGTTCGTTCCGAGGGAGCATCGGCTCTGTCGTTTTCGTGCAGGAGCGGTGGAGTCTCCCGAACACGCTCTTTCCGAAGGTATGGCCAACACGACACTGCCCCTCATACGCGCTCGCTTCTTCGCACATGTGGAATGTCTCCGCCCGGATTTGGTGCCGCCGATCTCTGCGCGTCCTACGCCCGACGCGATGCGAGCACTACTTGACTGGCCGGACTTCGTCCACGTACTGGCTGCATTCACTAATGCAGTTCTCTCTGTCTTTACCTCGGTGAAGTGTGTGTGGCCCGCTCAGTTCAAGGTACCACCACAGCCGACGCGTCAGCAACGACAGAAGGGTTAACTGCGCTCGAAAATCGTAGCCGGTACTATCATTATGGGTGATTGTGGTGTCGTTATTGTTGATGGTAGAAGCGCATCTGGGCGATCGCACAATGGATATCGCAGTGAGCTTAGGTCGGCGACAAAAAGATTCGGAGTGATATTAAGCCCATGCCGAGCGGCGATACCTGGTAATCTTAATAAATGATTATTTACAATATCCACCAACAACTACATAGCCGGCGGGATGGGGGCTGGCGGGAGGCGGGTTGTTGTTGGCCTCTAGTCGGGTATAGGTTCTACACGTATGAAAGAGGACGGAGCTCGGCCTATACTTTGGTTAGGGGTCCTGGGCCGTGCGTGGTTTCGGACTGCGCATGATACGCCCAAATCCTGTCAGTTGCTGTTGCAACCACGGCAGTAATAAAACTAAAACTAAAACTAAAACTAAAACTGACCCGCTGACTTTGTCTCAGAGATATCGAAGCATTGAAGGGAGATTTTGAAGGCATTATCGTCGAGCGCAAGAGCCGCTTCAAGAGATTCTTCTCGGCAAAGCGGCACCGCGAAGAGCTGAAGGACGTCGTGGAACAGCTCGAGACCGCCAGATCGAACTATACTGTGAGTCCTCCGAGCAGTATAAATCCTCCGAATCTCTCTCACACGCGCGTTTGGAAGACTGCATTGGCCACGCTGAACGCCATGACGATCGCCCAGGTCAATAGCGATGTGAGGGCTATCGCACTCGTCCTGGACGCGCGCCCGATATACATTCCCGGCACGCGTTGCGCGCAGGATGTCACATTACTAAGTGGCGCGAACCGATTCGAGGAGATTTGAGGCGTCGAGCTCACGTCGGCCCTTGGGCCTTGCAGTCGATATGTCCGTGGACCCATACCATCACGGATTCGCCTGACTTTGACCTCTGATACCTGAGTAACGGACAGAGAGGGCGCCCTGTAGTACAGATTGAGAGCGGGCGCCCAGGCTCGCGTTTGGCAAGTGTCCGAGCGCACTGCGCGTCAAGCTCTCGGGTGAATCTCGGGTACTCAAGATGACGCGGCGCGGCGAGCTTCGGGCGGCCATGTTGGCTACTTCCACCACCACCACCGCCGAACCCTCGACTACTTATGCAGACCAAAACGAGCCGGTATATCCTCTAACAGGGGTGCGGATAGCGAGCTGGTGCGCTAGAAGTAGAGGGGAAGGAGACGGACGAGTGGACGTACGAGTGTACATGCTACAAACGAATATATGCTCAATTCATCGCACTGCGTGAGATCGTATCCCCGTATAAGATCTCACGGACCCTTGGGGCGTGCGCGATTGCTACAAGCGCTTGCAAGACACGCGGTCTTCAAGCTATGCTCCCTAGGACATCTCTCTATCTTCGTCCTCCACGTCCTTCGCCTCGACACGCCACACTTCTCCTCGTCCTTGTCGTTCAGAACGACGACCCAGCCCATATTCAACCATGTCCGGGACAACGGAGGAGAGCTCGTCGTATATCTTGTGACTACCCAAAGCCGGATAGTAGTCTGATCTAAGCGCTTGATAGCGATGTCTTTGGTCCTCGGGAAGAAGTAGGCCGTCCGCTTGGGAGGGAGATTCGGCTCCGTGTTGACGGTAAGAGAGACTTTTGTTCTCTGCCTTTCTCATTCTAATATTAGCCGCAGTCGAAGGGGTAAACGGTCTACCTGTGAAAACGGCGGTGCCTCAACATGACGACGCTCGCCGATTATATCTGGTGTCCTTCTACACTGTCACGGACAAGGGCCCGTCTGATATAGGTACCTCAGGAGCATATGAGGGCAGCGGATCCCTTCAGGGCACGGTGCAATGGAACGAGACCCTCTACATGTTCGTCGGGCAACACCCCCATCTGCGTTCGCTCATCACAAATCTAGCCGCTGTTTGGAGATGTCATACATCCGCATCTGTCTGGATCGCTTCGACACTGGAGACCGCGACGTCGCTACCACAATCTACGAAACGTGCATGCCTGCTATGGACTTTGTTTCCGCCGGTAAGCGTTAAGTCTCCATGATGTAGGGGCAGTTGTACATGATTATGACTTGGTTCTGTAGGACCGCCCATGCTTCTTAATGGCCCTGGTCCCGATCACAACTCATGCAACATGTTCCTTTCCGTCACCCGATTCGTTCCAGAAGGCGAGGAAGAAACCTGCGATCTGAGTACTTCATGCCTGCACGGCAAGCATGCTCGACGCCACGTTGATCCGACCGCGCTATCCGGCGTATGGGGTGCTGCTTTCAGGCAGATGTCAATTCTACTGGAGATTGCCAGTCAATTCAAGGTTATATGTATATCAAATGCCATGTGCGGTCTCGGCATCTCAGTATACACCTAGGTCACGTCAGCGCTTGGAAATCCGTCTCAGAGCTTTCTCTACGAAGCATACCAAGCCCATCATGTATGACCCAATCCCATAGCACCCGCTCAGCAACGCTCACAATACCATCTTCCAGAACGACACTGAAGGGATCCGGCAGCTTGATGAATATGCAGGGAAAGCCTTTGCATGCATGCAGGGGTTCACCGACGTGATGCGACGACCTGTCGCACGTTCACGCGAGCAAATCAAGAAAGACTACACATATCGTGTCATGTATGAAGTGTATTTCGGGTTACGACAGATGCACGACGCGCATTGGCCGAGCCGTGAGTAGTGGCGTTATCACCATGACGATTATTTATAGCCGTCGAAATCTCACTTCCTTCAGTCCATCATGGATACGAGGCAGAGTCAGCGAGGCTTGCCTGGATCATCGTCACCCCAGACCCATCTGCAGCGCCTACTGGGGACCCGGCGACGATAGCTAAGGACGCCCTCCTTCTTGTCCTCGACGCCATCGTACAATCTTCCGATGCATTTCCACCGCTGAAGAGCGCAGCCAGCGGCTTGCTCTTCTTCGCTACCTGTGCGGACGTAAGCTACTTATACTTCTCAAGAGTTGGAAGTACTCATCAACATAATCGTACAGATGGCATGCGGCAATAAGAAGCAGATCCGCGACATGTACAAGCGCATACAGGGCTTAGCCGCTTCGCTCAAACGTGGGACCAAGCAGGGCGGCCCAATCACCCCCGAGCATCAAGACGCCATCGAAGTTCTTGCAACGTACGTTCTCTGAAATAGTGCTCTGCAATGAATGGCCCGCTGACCTTGGCTCAGTGATATCGAGTCCTTGAAGGGAGATCTTGAAGGCATCATCTCCGAACGCAAGAGCCGCTTCAAGCGGTTCTTCTCGGCGAAACGACACCGCGCAGAGCTGAAAGACGTCGTGGAACAGCTCGAGACCGCCAAATCGAACTATACCGTGAGTCTTTCAAACAGTATACGTGCTTTGCACCTCTTTCTCACACGCGCGCGTTTGGAAGACTGCATTGGCTACGCTGAACGCCGTGACGATCGCCGAGGTCAATAGTGATGTGAGGGCTATCGCGCTCGTACTGAATGCGCGCGGGGTGTACATGCCCGGGACGCGTCGTGCGGAAGATATCACGTTTCCAAGCGGCGTGAACCGGTTCGAGGAGTGATTGCGAGGGAAGGGAGGCGCAAAGCGAACCAGCAGCGCGGCCAGCGGAGGGACTGACTGGTTACTTTGTATGGTCGTCATGAAGGCATGCAATGGGTATGGTAGGCCTGAGAGACTCGGGCAGAAGTCGTGGCACGGCTTGACGGAGCAGCCCTGGTAGCAGCAAGGCTTGGTGCTAGTCGATAATGGAACATGGTGTACATGTTTAGTGTTAAGCCACTGCGCTCCGGGCCGCGACGCGGGTCGAGGCCGCTGCGCCACACGGAAGCATTATGGTTGTCGGAACTATAAGTATAGTAACGCGGCAGACACCGAAAGCCGAAAGAACCGAGTTCGAGCGCCGACCCTCGTATGCGCTCTGCCTTACCCCACATCTTCTTGCCAAAGTGCCTACCTCAGAATGATCTCCCCAACGTCTAGCCGTTCTCTGTGACAAAGCCGAAAGACTCGCTCTCATGGCCTCTAAAGATCACATCCATCTTTCATGGGGGAGTAGTTCTCAGGAATACAAGAAGTCATGACGAGCGCACGGGGATGCTGGTCGTGCCAGGGTTGGCCACTGTTCGCGTATTTGGTTGAGTTCCGCTTGTTTTACGGGGGAGGGAGAGTGAGGGCGAGCTGGGCGTGTTCAGTGTTGATGCGGAGGCATGGCACTCTCTCCCAGTTCGGCTATGTGTACCGGCGATGTACTGATGGGAGGGTGTAGGGAAGACACTACCGACAGACGACACATCCGACGAAAACTTCTCGCTCGACGTCCTCGTCCAGGATATAGTCCACCTCCTCCCCACCGCGTTCCCAGATCCCAAGACGGCGCCGACGTTTTTCGTAGGTACCCTCTCCCTCCCTCTTTCTATGATGGGACGAGATGAGCTGATGAAGGGGATGCAGCTCGTGGGACATAGTATTGGCGGCGCTGTCATGATCCGCGCATGTCCGGCCCTCTAAGCGCTCGGATACCGCATCGGGGGCGTCGCGGTGCTCGACGTCGTAGAAGGTACCTCCAAATCCCCATCTCATCCCTCTCCTCTTACCCATCCAACTCAATCCTAGGCTCTGCATTGGAAGCCCTCCCCCTAATGCCCACGATCATCGCCTTGCGCCCCGTGGGGTTCGACAGCCCCGAAGAAGCGATCGAATGGCACGTCTCCGCCTCGCAGATCCGCAACGCGACGTCCGCGCGCGTGTCCGTGCCGTCGCTCATCGTGCCCGCGCCGTCCGATCCGGGGACGTTGAGGGCGCGCGCGTTTGTGTGGCGAACGCCGTTGGGGACGACTGGGCCGTATTGGGAGAGTACGTCCTCTTCTCTTACTGTGCCAATGTGAGTGTGCGACTGAGGGTCACGTAGGCTGGTTCCGCGGTCTGTCGGCGTCGTTCCTCAGCGCGCGGACCGCGCGGCTGCTCATTCCGGCGGGGACGGACAGGCTGGATAAGGAGTTGATGATTGGGCAGATGCAGGGCAAGGTCCAGATGGAGGTTGTGCCCGGGACTGGACATATGCTGCACGGTACGTCTCTGACTCTCGCGAAGCCCGGCTCTAAAGACGGCGACGCTTTTCACTCGTGGTATGGACGCATGCTGATGTCTGGTTTGTGTTGTAGAAGACGACCCGGTGCGGTTGGCGGAGATACTGGTCGAGTTCTGGAGGAGGAACGATAGGGTTGTTGTTGGAGTTAAGAAAGTTGGGGAGTTATAGATGAGTGCACGGCCAAAGGACAATATATGTCCTCGGCCAGGACCATCACTGCCATTTGTAACAGAGCTACTGAGAAGATTATATAACCGATAGGGGTGCTGTACTACCGTTACCAATCATACGATGCAAAGCGCTTTTGCTCGATGACGATACGATGCCGCGCTTTCCGCGTGTTCTTTTCGCGTATAGTTTTCATTTCTTATATTCGCTTTGTGGGCCTTTGACACATACGATACAACACAATGCAGTGTCACTT
>UWZB01000568.1:12836-136077 GCA_900536885.1 Peniophora sp. CBMAI 1063
GCCGTAATGCTGCGGGAAGGAGAGCAAGTAGGTGCAACTAACATGGGTGATCATGAACTTAATCTAAATATTCAAGTTCACGGTGTACTGGAAGGTAGCGCAAGAACTGTACTCAGCAACGCCTCGTAGGCAGCCCCGGTTCTGGCTTGAGAGATTTGAACAGAAGGACGAGACACAGCCAAAGGACTTAGAGTGTGGCCGACGTGCTTCATGTGTGCAAGCCGCTAGTTGAGCCTGAGACGCTTGTCGTCGTCTCTTGTCTTCTAGTGTTGAACACCGAGGCAAACGTCTGCATCGAGTCCTATGTAGCCGAATCGCGTTCTATCATGTACTACTCGAGACAGGCGTGCCATGTAATGATGAACGGTACCCTTGACAAACGGTGGTACATCCTGACTGACGGCTGAGACTAGGGAGGCCGATCAGATATGAGCGCTTGAGCAGAGCCCCACCGCTCGTAGACGCTTCGACCGGACAAACGAGTCGACAACATCGGGTTCGGGACTTGCGTAGTCTGGTGACCGACTACAATACAAGATGAGTGACGGAGACAAGCTCGAGTACTCTTCGTAGAGTCTTGCCAAGGAGTATGAGCGCTCAGGCCTCAGGCCCGCGTGCGAGCCACGCGAAGCGTGTTACGCGCCAAGTTGTCGGATGGGATCACCGAAGTTCGGATAGACGCGCGGCGCGGTGAGCGGTCGTGTTGGTCATTTCCACCACTACCACTACCAAACCCTCGAATAAGCTCAGTTAACCAGCCGATATATCCTCGCATAGAGGATGGGTGTGGGTGGGAGAGCTGGTACCTCGGAGGTGGTCGGGATGCAGGGCGGGTGAATGAGTGTACGAGTATATTCGTCCTATACCACCAATAAAGACGTTCTCGGTCCGCTACACCGCGTGAGATCGCACTACCTTATGTGCTTTATATTTGTGCAAGGCGCTGCAAGTCTCAGAGAGCGTGCGAGCTCATTGCGGGCGCTTGCGGGCCACGAGGGTTCAGCGCGGTCCTTGGGCTATGCTCCCTAGGACGTCTCTCCTTCTCTCCATCCACCACGTTCTTGTCCTCGACGCGCCTCACTTCCTCTCGTCCTCGCTGCTCAGAACTACGGCCCTAACTACGTCGGGGATAATGGCGTCCAGCTCGGCGTATGTCTTTTGATTATCCGAAGCCGAATAGTGGTCTAACCTAAGCGTTTGATAGTACCGTCTCTGGTCCTCGTGTGCAAGCAGGCCGTCCGCTTGGGAAGGAGATTCTGCTCCGTGTTGATGGTAAGAGGAAATAGTGCTCTCTGCGTTGCCGTTCTGACATCTGGTTGCAGTTGACGGGGTAAATGGCCTACCTCTCAAGAAGGCGGGACGCTCCCTGTCCTATCGAGTTTACTTTGAGGCTCTCTCGGATGGAGGCTCGCGTGATATACGTACCTCAAGAGCGCATGAAGGTCATGGATCGCTTCAGGGGACGGTGCAATGGAACGAAACTATCCACATGTTCGTGAGGATGAATTGTCATCTGCACTCACTTATCATCAGCTTAGCCGCTGTTTGAAATTGTCTTATATCCGCGTCTCTCTGTATTACTTCAAGGCCGATACAGATGGTGGCTTTCCTGTCACCTACGACGCGAGCATGTCCGTCGTTGACTTCATCTCCGCCATTAAGAGTAAGACCTCCATTGGCATCGAGGCAGCTGTACACGACAGTAACTTGATTCTGCAGTACCAATGATGACTTACACTGAGCCGAAGTCGGGTGATCACCCATGCAACTTGTTTCTTTCCGTCACCGAAACTATGTCCAAGGGCGAGGAAGAGACTTGCGATCTGAGTACTTCATGTCTACAGGCCCAGCATGACCGGTGTCACATTGATCCGAGGGTGCCGATTGGCGTATGGAGTACTGCATTCAGTCAGACGTCACTATTACTTGACACTGTTTGTCGGTGGAACTGGGGTAGGGAGGTAATGTATGCATCAACATCACATGGGGTATTAGCAACTAGTGAACTATCCAGCCTAGCCCGACACCTTTCTGGGTGGGCCTTCGGGCTCAAGGCTGGCTCTACATGGCATACCGAGATCGTTACGTATGCCATGATTCTGCAACTCCTGTACGCCTTTCTCACAATATTCCGTCTATGCAGAGTGGCATGGAAGGAAATGATCAGCTCGACAAAGATCTAGGGAGAGTCTTTGCGTGCATGCAAGAGTCTATGAATGTGATTCAACAACCTGTCGCACGTACGCGCGAGCCAAGTAAGCGCTATTATATAAAGTGGACTATTCTTGCGGTGTATAGCGGGATGCAACACATACGCGAGGATTTCATCGGAGATTGGCAGAAGGGTAAGCAGCAGTGTCGTCTCCATGCCATTGACTCACGGCCTGGAAATGCTACCTCCTCCAGAGCATAAAACATACGTGGCAGAAATGGTGAGGCTTGCCTGGATCATCGTCACACCAAATCCACCTGCAACAGCCACCGACACTTCAACGACGATAGCTAAAGACACGCTCCTCCTCGTTCTGGATGCCATCGTACAATCTTCGGACGCATTTCCTCCGCTGAAGAGCGCAGCCAGCGGCCTGCTCTTCTTCGCTACCTGTGCGGACGTAAGCCACATGCCCCTTTCACCAGCTTGAAAGACTGACTGGCACTTTCTAACAGACGACGTGCGGCAACAAGAAGCAGATGCGTGACATATACAAGCGGATTCACGGCTTGGCTGCCTCGCTCAAACGCGGTACTAAGGAGGGGAGCCGGATCACCCCCGAACATCAGGATGCCATCGAAGTTCTTGCAGCGTACGTTCTCTAAGAAAGTATACTGCCCGGACTGACTTTGTCTCAGAGATATCGAAGCCTTGAAGGGCGATCTGGAGGGCATCATCTCCGAACGCAAGAGCCGCTTCAAACGGTTCTTCTCGGCCAGACGACACCGCGAAGAGCTCAAGGACGTCGTGGAACAGCTCGAGACCTCCAAGTCAAACTATACTGTGAGACTCTTAGATTGCACGCGCGGCTCACGTTTCTCACACGCGCACGTTTGATAGACTGCATTGGCCACGTTGAACGCCATGACGATCGCCGAGGTCAACAGCGAGGTGAGGGCGATCGCGCTCGTCCTGGACGCGCGCCCGATGTACATGCCCGGTACGCGTCGTGCACAAGATGTCACATTTCCTAGTGGCCCGAGCCGGTTTGGGGAGGTTTGAGTGTTGGTTGCGAGAGAAGGGAAGTGCAAAGTGGTCGGTGCGAGGGGACGTGTGGAGCTGCGTGAATTGTCCAAACAATTGTGGGCCATCGGTCATAGTCGATATTCGTTGTTATGTAGCCTTTCGAAAGCATGTAGTCTTGCAAGGTCGGAAGTGATCATGAAAGCTAGTTGCGGCATGCGCGCAGCCCGAGTGGAAACCTGGCGATGGTCGTGGTACAGTGACAGGATGCGGCGAAATGATTGAGATCAAGGAGGCGCGCCGCGTCAACCCTAACCCTGCCATCAATGTGATGCGATCACATCTCTCTTGATATACGCTGGAGTAGGGTTCGGAGGGGAGACGGCGGGGAGAGGGAGAGAGCGGGCTCGGCGTATCTACATTAGGGTCAGGGTTAGCGTAGCAGCGCCGCGACACACGCGAGCGCAATGCGCATTTCGTCTCGAATCATCATTACTGCTTAGCGCGGCTGTTTCCGCTTCACTCTCCCGAGGCCGTGCCCAACGCCTTCGCACTCTTCTCCTGACCGGCACCGATTTGAGGCAAAGTAATGAAGGGTGATGCATGGTGAACCAAGTATGTGAGAAAGCGACATGCAGAGCCCAGCATAAACAAGAAGCCGAATCGGTATAATGAACGTACAGAGACAGAACAAGCACGATAGCAATTACAACGCCACAAGAGCAAACCCGTACAGACAGACAGCACCCTTCTCCCCTACCTCACCTCCAGCGACGGCTCCTTCACCATCGCTTCCCCAGTTTGGAACAGCATCTTTCCCTCCTTGTCCCACACGAACGCGCCAGAGTCCTTCGCCGTGTACAGCACGTCTCCCTGTGCGAGCGGCTTCTCCGGGAGAGCGTACCACGATGCGTACTTCTCGCCTTGATAGTGGTTGTACATCAACTCGCGGATCCACGGGCGGTTGCCTTGGCTGTACACCCATCCTTCGTGTGGGATCGTTGCGGGGATAAGTGTATAGTCGACCGGCTCGAAGCGCTCGACGACAGGTCCACCACGCGTACGACGCATCGCGTACCTGATAACCCCTGTTAGTGGAAGAAAAGAGGCGTGAAGAACCGGAGCGCGCACCTGTTGGCTTGCTGCCCGTTGTTATCCCACCGGTGCCCGAGCGGACTCTCGTACAACACCGCGTACTTCTCATCGAACCATACGATGAAATCACTCAAGATCTCCGGATCGCTCCTCAGCTGCACTTCCATCTCCTGGCCTTTATCACTGAACGTCTTCCTCTCACCCACTCCATTCCCTCTTCTCGGAGCGTTCTCCTCGCGGTCGCGCAGAACAGAGTTGACTACGGCGCGACCGGCTGGATGCGTGAATGCGCCGTCGGTCGTGAGAAGGTCATCGGATTCAGGAGGGCCGGAAAGGAGAGAATGAGGCATCCAGTGCGCAAGCTCGATGCCGTAGACGCCATTGAGGGTGGAGAGGTGGTGCCATGCGTTGACCATGGCGTCGAAGCGAAGGAATGTGAGGTCCGTGAGCATGAACAGCGTGTACGAGTACTCGGCTTCCTCTGTGCGCTGTCAGTACGTGTACTGGGCGAGACAGAGGAGAGACGTACCGCATCCGGCCCAGTTCGGACGAATGATCCAGGGCATAGTCTCGAAGTTATGGACGTTCTGGATCTCGGGTAGCGCGAAGAAGGCGCGTGCGACTTCGGGGCTCTTGCGGAAGACGACCATATGTCCGGGCATGAACATATGCACCTAGTTGGAGCAAGTCAGAAGGGAGTCGCTGAGCAGGAGGTACCCTGGCGGCGCACCTTTGACCGCTCAGATGGAGCCGCACCGACGTAGACATCAAAGTCGGATGCAAGATCCCACGGGAACGTGCGCTCGACGTTGCCCATCATCATGTCAAGATCACACCAGCCCTTCAAGTGCTCATGTCAGTTGATTTCAACCACCCTGCGAGAAGCTTGAAGCCCACCCATAAGTGCACGTCAGGCCGCATCCACTTCTTGAACACCTCGGCGCGGAATGGCCTGTACGCCGAGTTGTACTGATCCCCCTCCGCGCGCTCATCCACCAGCCTCTTGACCGTCTCCCTCTCACGATCATCGCAACCCCACACATCGCACAGGTACGCCACATGGAACGCGAGATACTCCTCCATTCCCAGACATACCTCCCTTACATTGGGTATCCCAGCCGCATGCTGAATCTCGCATCCGCCGTCTTTGAGGCCGTACTTGTCGATCTTGATAAGTAGGAGTTCGATGGATGGGTTCGCGCCGATGGACGCGAAGAAGTTGGGAAGGTAGGCGTCGGTCGTGTCTAGCCGCGGGGACCAGATGACGATAAAGGTTATGCGTGGTGCAGGAGTAGAGAGGTTGGGTGCGCCTTCGAAGGATGGAAGGGGGTCGTCGTTTTCGAAGGGAGGGATGGAGTCGAGCGGATGGGATGAGGGAGGTGTCGCGGGTAGATTGGGGGACTCGAGGGTATCGTCTGCTACGCCTGGTAGGCTTTCGTGGGGTTGTGCGGAGTCAGGTGGTGGCGGTTGTACGACGACGCGGTCTGAGTCCATGCCCCATTTTGTCTTCGACGCTAGTGGGGGTAGCATGTCCGGGGGAAGTGGGGGATTGAGGTCGAACTCGTCCCATGTGCCGTCGTGGTAGTTGACTTGCTCATAGCGCGCTGGCCCGGCCTTGAGCCCGACTGGCGGTCGTTCGTGCTGGTGCTCGATGAGGGTTTCATCCGGATAGAACGATGGTGGTCCGTCGAGCCCCGACCATAACAACGTCGCGCCTCCCACAAGGACGAGTGCCGCAATGAGCGCACCACGTCGAGAGCGCCGGTTCATCCGCTCGAAGGGGATCCGTGATAGATATGTGGTGGGAATGCGAGATCAGACAGACACAGTGGGTGAGCCAGCCCACAAGAGATATGCACAAGGAGCGAGTGGTACAAGCACGACGGCTCGGAAAGGAGAGACAGAGGACCCGGTGGCGGTTAGAAGCAAGAGCGCACTACTGCGAGAAAGCCAAGCGGAAGAGAATATGAAGGGCATCAGGGCGCACGACAAGGCTTTAGGTGCCGGAACAGATATTGGTACCGATCCCGTTGCTGGCTCATTTTTCGCAATAAATTAGCGTGCATTCGTTGGCGATCTGAAAAGCTCGACTTACTTCGAGACACATAGAGGTATATAGGCTATCCGGGAACGGCATTCATCTCCCATAAGAGGTATGGTATGAGTAGGAACATGGCTGGCGATGGGAGACGACAAGGCACACATGGACGTCGTGCGCGGTCAAGTTCCCGGCGGCAAATTCGGCCAGGATCAATAGGGAGGTTGAAATCGCCAAATTTACGCGTGGGCGCCGAAATCTACGTGCTACATTCCCGTACGCCAGACCGCTCCTTCGAGGAAAATGGCCCATAGATATCACCTATGGGTCCCTGCGACAGCACACCACCACTTTTCCGTACGGTACTGGCTGCTGTGGCGCGGGAACGCAACACGTGGATTTGGTCATCAGCACGTGGATTCGGCCATTTCAACCTCTCTAATCAACTGACAAGGTCGGTGATTGGACGGCGATGCCGATACGTCGGCTCACGCGCCACAGCAAGTCTGCACCTGCTTACAAGTAACAACCCGTTTGTCTGATACGGTACTAATATAGTATACAAAGAGGACCAGGGAGATGTTCAGAGTTCATGTTGGGCCGTGTCGCGACAGAGATAGAATCGTCGATTGAGTACATCGCGCCTGATTGAACGAACACTGCAGTCTGGCTCACTGAGCGCCGCGCTCGCGCTTGCAAGCATCTTCATTCTTCTCCGCCACATCGCGTGGGCTGGCGCTACGGCTACTCACACGAGCTTCAGCAAGCGCAAGGATTGCCTCGTACGCCTCCGCAGGTGCAGCAGAATCATTATCCGGCACGTCCGCCTCATTCACGTCCTCGTCATCGGAAAGCTCGTCGCGCTCAGACCCGGCGTCGGAGCTACCGCTAGAGATCGCATCCATTGTACGCTTGTCTGCGGGGACGTCCTCCGCGCGAACTTTGGAGAGGTTGTGGTTGAGGTGAGCTGTGGATGGAAGCGTCAGTGAAGTATTGGCCGGTGGGATATGGAAGGACTCACAGCTGTGTACGTCTTGCTTGGATGGCTCACTCGCCCCGACCACACCAGCTTCATCATCCTCTTCGTCATCGTCAAGAGCAGGCATATCATCGTCCTCGTTGCTCTCCCCGTCTCGAGTCTCTTCGTTCGTAGATAGAGCGCGGCGAGTACGCGTTGCATCTGACAGCGCACCCTTGCCATCGCTCACGGTTTCGCTGGACAGCGTAGGCGACGACATGTCGGGAAGAAAGGCGCGCATGAAGTCGTCGTAGCGCATCGGAGAGGTGAGTCCTGGTTTGCGGGAGCTGACGACAGTATTGCGGGGCGGAGTGCGCGGCATTGGCAGACGGTGGTGGAGGGAGTTGTTAGTCGGCACGAGAGAGGCGTCAGTTGGTGTTGGCAAAGGCGACACGGTTGAAGGAGAAGAGCCTGATGTGGCAGGAGGACCCTGAAGCAAGGACGTATTCGACATGGCGCGCTATATGGGGCGAGCCACAATGGGCGACGGGTGAAAGGGATGCGGACGTGAAAGGGCACTGGCAGAGAAGGAGCCAGGGTAGGGGCAACCTATATAGGATCTGGCGAATCGGTGGGTGATGGTGGTTGGCGGGAGGTTGCCGTTGGATGAGGCATGTTCAGAGTGGTTTGTAGGCGTCGCGGAGGGGCTGATGGATCATCCACGCGTTGAGGTGGTTAGGCCGGGTGCTTCTTTCGCGAGAGCAAGAGTGAGCGTGGGGTGCACACACGGCCTGAGGTATCCAGACGCGATGGAGGATCCAATGCACAGGATTCAGAAGTCTGGCGACTACGCCATCTCCAGACGTAGGACTCGACGAAAAACCACTGCCTTGGGCGTGAGGCCTGAAGTATCGCTGGTTCAACGGCATGATCTCGAGATGGGTGAGACTGGAGCGGGTTTGGCAGCGTATCGTTGTATGCAACTGCTGGTTCTCGAGAGGACTAGGAGAACCTGTGGCTCATCCTTGATATCCAAATCACCGGTCCGTTGAAGCTTATACAAGAACTCGCATCGCTTGTATTCCGCACCAGTGATGGGTGTACCTCATGGCCTCATGACGCTGGATGGCTCAGATTTGCCAGCTCGTAAAAGACGAGAGTTCAGAGTATCAACCCGTATGGACGTGCATGTCGGCGAAGGTAAGAGAGGGTGAGAACGCCATGACTGGTGTCACAATGGGCCACATCGGCGAAGTTGCCCATAGTGCGAATTTGATCGCCGGCGCCGATCCTGTAAGGGGTTGTGCGCAGGCGCGTGCGCGGTTATTATTGGCGTATTATGGAGACTGCCACCAGCCTGAAGCGCCGAGCTTCTAGCGTCTGTCACCGTGATATACAGCTTCATATCGCACGTAGCGTCGAAGTCAAGGTGTCGCATACTATAGCCACCAGAGTCCATGCAAGTACGAGGGCAAGTTACGGCCCGGCCAAGAAGCGAGCCAGTTGAACAAAGCTCCATCTGACATTGTTGGGACCCACGCTTCGTCACCGGCCGGCTACAACGCACAGCGAGCTCGCAGCGCTTGTCAAAATCGCAAGTCGACCCATCTCATCCAGCCACCGTGTCCTTAATCGACGTAGCGCGAGAGCTAAGAGGATTTCGCTCGTCATCAAACGCGTGTGCGCGTTGAGTTGGAAAATGCCGGCAACGGCCGATCTGGGTCGCGCGGGGCGATCAACCGGAGCTCGTCGTGCTCCTCGACGTCCAACACCCTCTGCTCGCTGTGTCCCTCATCGTCTACTGCCTTCTTCTCGACTGTCCCCTGACTCTATACTGCGCGCCGTGACATCAAGCCTCGGCATATACCCTCGCGGTTATATTCTGGATAAATAAAGAAACGCCCGTGACGCATCCGTACTTGTTCCAATAAGCACGCGCGCCATGTCCCGCCGCTCAACCCGAGGCGCGCCCGCGCCCCTTCCTGCCCGTGGCTCAGCCTCGCTCGCAGCGACACCGACGCCCGGCCCGTCATTCCCGGCGTCGTCTCTCCCACAGCCTCTGTCCCTCCCGCCCGACGCGCCGTTCGCGGACCAGTACCGCACCTTGCGCACGCACTGGAAATGGGCCAACTTTTCCCAGTTCTTCTTTACTTTTGCACCTCTGTTCAACATGCCGGATGTTTCTATCGTGGTACGTATCTACTTTCACGTGTAGTTCCAGGTGGGGGAGAATGTGGAATGTATTCGTTAACGTGTGGTTCTCTCCCGTCTAGGATATCGAGGACGACCTGGCGCGCGGAACGAATATCGTACTGCCCAGAGTCATGTGCCGGCTGATGACCGTACTCATGCAAGACCGCAAGCTAACGTGAGTGCTATCTTCAACAACGCTGTTACGTGTCGCCACCGACTGGGTATTGCTACCGTACCCGTACCCCTCCCCGTCCACCGGCATATGCCGACGGCGGTACAGCACATCTCGACGCGTTTTCACGCGTTTTTGTCGTTTATCTGGACTCCAAGGATCCTCAAACACTCATATGCGCCATCCCACCTTGACCGAACCACCATCTCCCAAAATCCACCATGTTCTCCTCCTGCGTGCTCTAGACTTATCCCCTAGTCTATATGCGTCTTTATCTCGATATCGTCCCACGTGAACCATCCGAAACTGACCGTTTCCCTCATGCAGTGTCGACACCTGGCAAGCCTCCATGCGCCGCCAATACCTCCGCCGCGACCCGGACAAGAACCCGTTGGGCCCGCCGCCCGCTCTCTATGCCCGTACGGCATCGCCCGAGCTCGAGGCTGGACCATCGAATACCGCAAAAAAGGAGGACGATGACAAGAACGACGGAGAGACAGCGGATACCGACCATGGTGACGAAGCACCGCCAAACCCTCAACCTGACGGCGAAGACGTCGAGATGAAGGACGCCGACGACGCTAACGAACCCAAGCCCGACGTCGACAACAATGCCACGGCCGGCGAACCTGTCGATGAACCCAAGGAAGAAGAGGCCGCCGACGACGGTCAGCTGAAGTCCGACGAACCCGCCGAAGAGCCTCGCGACTGGAATACGCTCCCCATGCTCGAGAAGCTCGACTCTATGGTCCTCCTTACCGAATGGCAATTCCAGAACCAGGCCCGCTTCCGTCAGACTATGAAGAGCGACGATGACTTCGCGACGTGGCGTATTGAGCCTATTGGATATGATGCGAAGAGTAACGCTTATTGGTTGATTGGTGGTATGTATAGTCTCTCCAGCTTCATGTACGAAGTCAATACTGATCATGCTCCTGCTCAGCCGACCGTTTATGGATCCAGCGCAACCCGCCTCGTCCACCCCGTCCACTCAAGCGTAAACGAGCCCCGCCCAAGAAGAAGGCCCCGTCACCTTCACCCTCCGTCCCATCTGAGCTCTCCGAGCCCGAAGAAGACCTTGCACCAAAACGCCCTCGTCGCGCCGCTTCCAATGCGAATGCCAAGAAGTCCAACGGTCGCGCGAAGGGCAAGGGCAGGGCCGCTGAGGTCGAGCCTGAGCCCGATGAAGAGGTGCACGGACGAGGCTCGCGGAAGGCTAAGACGCAAGCGAATGCCAAACTCGATGCTCAAGCGAAAGAGCTCGCTGCTCTTCAACGTCAGGCAGCGCTCGAGAAACGCCGTGGGCCGGCTCCTGCTGCCACTATATCCGCCGCCGCTCAGAGTCCACGGGCGACGCGGGGCACGAGAGTCAGTGCACGGTTGAGGGGCGCGGAGACTGAGTGGCAGGATGTTCCAGCCGAGTGGCTTGCGGATGGAGAGAAGGACGATGCGGAGGATGAGGCCGCTAAGACTGGGTTGGAAGACGACGACGCTGTCTCGGAACTCAGCTCGCTCAGCGACCTATCCGAACTTGAACCTGAGCCCGAACCTGAACCTGAGGAGGAAGTTGTCGAGGAGGAGAAGCCTGCGCCCCGTACGAGGAGAGCTCCCGCAAAAAGTAAAGGGAAGGGCAAGAAGAAGGCTCCGGCTCGGGCGCGCAGGGCGAAAGCTGTCGTTGAGGCGGAAGACGTGGTCGAGGAAGTGGAGGAGAAGCAGGAGCCTGAAGAAGAGTGGAAGCCGCCTGCGGACTGGATTGAGTGGGAAGCCGTAAGTATATACTCATCAGACCGGCGCCATTGACTAATGACACCGTTGTAGATTGCTATCACCCTACGCGAATGGGAAGTCGTGGCCGAGCCATTCGCGAAAGCTACGCATTACACTGAGAAAGCTCTCTACAAGCGGCTCACGAACGAGATCGTACCTATCGTCGTCGGTGCTATGCGGGTCAGTCTTGCCTGCTCTCTTGCTCTCATATAGCGGTCACTGATTAATATTATATTTGTCCTCGCGTGCAGGAGGCTGAGAAGAAACGACTTCTCGAAGAGTCCGTCCAGTCACGCAAGCGCTCGTCAAGGCTTGTCGCGAAGGAGCATGAGGCCGCTGAGATCAAGGCTGCGGCTGAGAAGGCAAGAGAGGAGGAAGAGCGGATGGCTCGCTCACGGCGCGCTGAAGCGAGGGAGAAGAAGGAAGCGGAAGGTACGTCCCACCATCAGCCTGGCCAAGACTCTGTCCTCACTGTACTCCCTACTGCAGAGCGTGAACGCCGTGAAAACGCCCGTGAAGCCCGCCGTCGGGAGCGTGAAGAGCGCGAGGAGCGTCGACGCAAGATGACGGAGGCCGAACACGAGGGCAATGCTACGACTGGCGACGAAGATGGTGACGTGGAC
Source organism: Peniophora sp. CBMAI 1063 (assembly GCA_900536885.1). Classification (NCBI taxonomy): domain Eukaryota; kingdom Fungi; phylum Basidiomycota; class Agaricomycetes; order Russulales; family Peniophoraceae; genus Peniophora; species Peniophora sp. CBMAI 1063. The sequence continues at coordinate 24,858 of UWZB01000568.1, forward strand.
GTCGATGGCGAGCAGGAGGAGGAGGAAGAGAGCGAGCCTGAGTCCGAGCCTGCGAAGAAGACTCGCAAGCGCAAGCGTGCACCAGCCAAGTCCGCACCTGCTGCCGATGCGATCACCACTTCCGCGTCAAAGCCTCGCGCTAAACGTACGCCGAAAGAGCCCAAGGACGGTGAACACCAACACCAGCCCCGCGCGAGGAAGAGCTCTGGGAAGGACAAGAACGACTGGGTTCTCGCTTGCGAGCTCTGCAATAAGACCGCCAAAGATACCTCCGTTCAGCTCGTCCAATGCGTCACTTGTCAACGGTGGCAGCATATCGCGTGCCACGATGCAGCCGATGCGCGCGCAGGCCGTCCAAAGCGCGATTGGCGAAGGGTGCAGTTCCGCTGCGCGCGGTGTGCACCGCTGCCCGGTCAGCCTGTCCCGCTCTCGGTCCCAGGGCAAGGGCATGGTCAACATGGGAGATACGCGACGGGTCCGGTTGGTGTACAGGCGTATGGCGTGAGGGGCTATGCGGAACAGCCTGGCGCCGGCCCGGCCTATCCTGGTCAACAGGCTGAGGGAGCGAGATATGCGAACGGGGCACGCGGATTCGTTGGACCGGGTACGAATGGAATGGGACCGTATACCCCCGGGCTCGCTACTCCGGTGTACGGCCCTGTCAGACCTGGGAGTGGCCATTTCGGCTCAGGCCTGTATACTGCGTTCGGGAACGGCAACACAGGCTCACCATTCGGTGGCCCGACCTCGGGCGCTACGATTTACAGCGCTCGCGCTCATGCTCACGAGCAGAACCAGGCGCATAGTCAGAGTCAGGTTCAGGGTCAGAGTCAAGGCCATTTCGCGGCGCAGACTCGCTATCCGGGATACCCGCAGGCACAACACCACCAGGCGCAAGCGCACCCGCAACAGCCCCATCCTCACGCGTCACAGCAGGCGCAACATGCTGGGATGTCGATCCAGGATCAGCAGGCGTATATCCAGCAGCGCGAACAGTTCGCGTACCGCCAGCAACAGGCGTATATCCAGTCGCAGCAGCTGGCGCAACAGCAACAAGCGCTCCGGCAGCAGCAACAGCAACAGCAGCAACAGCCTGCTGTCGCCTCGGAGGGCGCACTCGCGTATCTGGCCCATCTCGCGCAGACTCAGGCGCAGGGACAAGCGCAGGGCTCGGCTACGCATGCTGCTGGTCAGAGCATGAGTCCGCATTCGTCGATGCCGGGTACGCCGCATACGCCGCAGCAGGCGTCGAATGGATTCTTCCAAGGTGGCCCCGCGTAAGGGGTGTTAAGGCGCGCAGGCGAGGGCTTGCCCGGAGGAAGCTGGCGGATGTTCAGCTTGTAGTTGTGATGATTGTAGATGTTCTGTCGAACTATTTCCGGTTCTTCTCCTTTGTTATCTCGTTTGTAGATTGGTTATAGTAGGTTGTATAATGTGCACGCACAGTAAGCAGGAGTGACAAGACTGCGCGGTCGTTGAGTGTCGCTACGTTCAATGTGCTTATCTTCTCGTACACAGGCCGACAGTCACAGAAAGTAGTGTCAAAAATCAGGAATAACCTACGTCGACGCGCGTTCTCCTGCCTGGCTCTGCGTTGAACGTCGTGCGTGACTTTACCCACGTGGTCGCGTCATGATCGGAATCTGAAGCCGAATTGCCGACGGCTCTCCTCTTGCCACAACCTCCGCAGCTTGCACTCGCACCTCGCGTTGACTGCGAATCACTGCGTTGCTCACAATTGCATCCATAGCATGCTGCTATACTCATATCTGTACCTTCTCCAGGACGCGGGAGCCTGCGCACTGCTCTAAGAAACACCTGGTCGCGCCGGCGCTGACGCCATGACCATATAAGTGGGACTTCCGCGTACTCTTATCGTGGATTGTGCGGTCGAGGTCCAGCATGACCGTCCTTTGCCTCTTGCTGCCACTTCTGTCTCTTGTGACAACTGTCGCGGGCGCCCAATGGCCACTGACGGGGAACTCGCACGAGCCGACAGCGTATGATGGGTTCATCCCCGTCGGCGCGCTTCGAACCGCTGTGCGCGGGGACAAGTTCACGACATTCGGGCATCCTCTCTTCCCGGGATATAGTGCGCGCATCAAACGACTCAACAACTGGTGTGATGAGCAAGTGGGGTATGTCGTCAGCTGCTCCGCTAACGTAGTCCCGATGAACTCACCCGAATTTGCATCAGGGCATATACTGGCTACATCGACGTTCAAGCTCGCCATCTCTTTTTCTACTTCTTTGAGAGCAGAAATGACACCGACAAGGACCCGATTGTGCTTTGGACAAACGGAGGTGGGTAGCTCGCCTGTCTGCTCATGCTGATTTAGAGCTCATTACATCTAGGACCTGGCGGCTCGTCCTCCATGGGTTTATTCCAGGAGCTCGGTGAGGTCTTCGATCTGTCTTGCTGCCTCAATTCAACTTATGCACATATATGATAAGGTCCTTGTCGTATCACCAATGCGACTGCAGGGCCGGTCCCATTCAAAGAGTCTTGGAACGAAAACGCGGGAGTCTTCTTCATAGATCAGCCGATGGGAGTGGGGTTTAGCTACGCAGACTTCGGAGAGTCTGTGTCGACCACGGAAGAGGCTTCCATTGACATCGCGCGCTTCATGTTCCTCTTCTTTGAGAACTTCCCTCAGTTCAAGGGGCGTGAATTGCACCTCAGCGGAGAATCTTATGGCGTAAGACGGTCTTGAAGAATCGCCGCGTCGAACACGGCTCAAAGCAACGTAGGGGCGATACCTCCCGCTGTTTGGCGCGGCGATCTACGACCAGAATGAGGAACTTGCTGAAGCGGGTCTTGAGCCAATCAACCTGGTCTCCGTCGTGATCGGTCAGTAACGACAAGTAGTGTATGATCCCCTGGTCTAACTCAAACGCAGGCAACGGCATGACAGATAGCCACCTCATGCTCCCCGCATGGTACGAGTATGCTTGCACGCGTCATAGCTCGGATATCACGCCCATTTTGGACGTCAGGTAGCTTGATTCATGCATTAGTTTGCCTGGATACATTCTGACGTGTAACAAGTACCTGCGTTCGAATGAAGAGAGCGGTAAACAAAACCGTATACGCGCATTACCTCCTTACTGAAACGTGAGCCCTTAGGTTCCGCGCTGCGCCAGACTCCTGAAGGAGCATTGCGAAGACGTGCTAGACACCATGAATTGCCAGCACGCCTTCTCATTCTGCGCTAGTGAGATCTCTGCCCCTGTAGAAGCACTAGGTACGTATTGTTGGCAAGCCTATCTTCCGTCTCCCATTCAGAAGTTGCATTGATCAATGCTCCACTGCAGACATCAACCCGTACAACGTCCTGCAACCCTGTTCAAGCCCTCCAGATTGCTACGTTGAATTTTGGGTCGGGTCTTTGCCCCATGGTGTAAGCTGATGATGTGGTTTGTCGACAGCGCCATCGCCGACTACCTCACGCGTCCCGATGTCCGTCAGATGCTTGGAGTGGATCCTGCAGTGCCCACCCCGTACCAAGGCCATAGTGACAAAGTAGGGTACGCGTTCATCGTAGACGGAACAGATCTACAACGCACTGCGACCGCCCACGTAGCAGCACTACTTGAACGCGGTGTCCGCGTGCTCATCTATATTGGCAAGAATGGTGCGTGGCGCTCTACCTCCGCCATTGCATACAGAATATACTGAGCTGCGCACGTAGATTACGTATGCAACTGGATTGGGAACTGGAAATGGCTGACTGTACTTGACTGGACGGGAGCAGAGGCATTCAAGGAGTCCGAAACACGGAACTGGGAGGTCGATGGGAAGGTTGTGGGCGAAACGAGGAGCTCAGGGCATTTGACGTGGGCTACAATCGAAGGGGCAGGGCATTTGGTGGGTCTTCGCCGGTTCATTGATCTGTGGCGTGTGATATTGAGCGCCGTCGGTACAGGTGCCGTACGACCAGCCAGAGGTGGCGTTGACGATGGTCAACAGGTGGTTCGGAGGTCAACCGTTGTAGGATGTATTGACTAGCCCAAATTGGGCATTCCGTAAGCTATGATGGCTGGGTCGAAAGATCTGTCCGATAGAGCAATGCGGCGTGGCTACTGATAGACCTCCTTTTGTTCACGCTGTGTGGATAACTTCGACTTCTGCTGCGTGCGCGAGACGGAGCTCTGGTAGAGCTAGAGCTGACGTCGATACTCTATGTTTAGCCGAACTTCAGCGTCTCGGACCACTATATGCACTATCTCTTTGGCCTCTATGCTGTCGTTGGCGCAATCAATAACCCTGACCAGATCACCATAAGAAAGCCGTCGACCGTCAAGTGATCAACGTGGCTTGGCGACGAATGCTTCGGACATATCAAGGACGACGGCACCCCGAGTACGCTTCAGCACCTTGACGGCACACCCTTCGAGCGCTTGAGCCGGGGTGTGAAGCACCGGTCTGTGACAACATGGGCCAAAGCACGTACCAACCAACCTATCATTTTCACTTTCCTACACGGAGGGTCAACCGTTAAACCTGAAGGATACGTTCTGTCAAGGAGACTAGAGAGTATGCCGCCATGAGTTGGATGCCGAACCCAAACACCAGCCGTACAAGGGTCGTATCAGAGCAGATACCATTGTTTTGTCGCAACGAAAAGCATATACCTCCAATCGCGTTCTCAACCTCATGATCATCAACATGGTACTCTGCCTATGTACGATACCACAATGCAAACATGATCTTGCTTTGACAGCGCCATGTGGCACCTGTCAAGGTTTGAAATTGCAGGCCATGCCGTGGCATTGGCTACTAGCACTGTAAGGCCAGCATGCGCGTTTCAAGTAACAACGGATGTGAGCGAAGGTACCCTCGACATCGATCCACTCCTTTCTCTCCATCCGTCACCATACATCCTAGCGATACCTCCGAACTTCGCAGCATATGCCTCATGACAAGCGTGCACGTTTCCTCGGGCGACGGGCCCGCGCCGTACTCGAGAATGGCGAAGAGAATACCGAGTGGGAGCTCAACAGTGTAAGATCGCACTCGACGCGGAGTTCCGCTGGTTCGACGGATTCCGCTGGTTCGTGTTCGGACTCGAGTTCCGACGAGGAGACTGTGAATGACGACGAAACGGAAGTGGGCGACACGGACGAAGAGGCAACACGCTCAAGGACTGGGGATGTCAGTTTGGGTGACGCGATGGAGATCGACACTGTCGGATGGAACGAAGATGCTGAGACTCCTGCTACCCAAGTTGGCGGGCGGGTGAGGACGTCGATCGCAAGTCCTTCCACTTTCGCATCGGCCACGGCCGTTGTGGCGTTACAAGATGGGCGTTTAGATCCAACACAGGTCAGCTTATGCTTGGGCCGAATGAGCTCTGGACTGAACTGAACACTGAACATAGGATGCCGAGTACCTCGGCCCTCCCACTAGGTCAAACTTCGAGATAACCATCACACCCAGCCCCACTCCTGGTCCTCCTATCGTGCTCGTTCTCGCCAAACCGACCGCGTCCGAACCAGTTGCGTCAATCAGTCCTCTTGTCTCGCCCAGTGCCTCTGTAGCGCTCGATCCTTCCATATCGCCGGTCTCTTCTGTCCGTTCCGGTCTTGTGGAGCGACCACGCCCCCTTCGGATGGCGGGAAGTATCGAGATTCTCAAACGGTCGCTTTCCGCCATCAGTATTGGGCAATCTCAGCCCAAGGCCGCCGAGATTGGGACGGAGAAGCCTGTCCTTAATGAAGAGGGAACGGATACACGCCTCGGCGCCCGCGGTAGCTCGAGCCAGAATCAACTAGGAGGGGATGAAGACGCGAAGAGTCAGTGTTCCGAGAAGAGTGCCGAACGCGTCACTCCCACTCCGACGCAGACGGGCTTTTTGCCGCCAGAGCCTTCGCAAACTTGGCAGTCAGCCACGATCCCCCTCGCACGCCTTGCAGCATCATCATCGGCGGAGCGCACACTGGAGGAAGTTTCATTAACGGAGACCTCGGGCTGTAAGCCTGACGCCGCGGCCAACGAGACCTGCGCGACACCCACGCCTCTACCGTCGGTCGAAGACCGCGAGTTTCATATCGCCATGCATGCGTCCACAATCGTGGAGTCGACGAGCGTTGACCAAACTGGAGACATGAGTAGCGCCTTCACGGGCTTATGGGACGATCTGGCAATCTTGGTGCGCGAGATGCAGGAGCTATCCATCGCCATCGAGAAGGGCGCCGAGGCAGGGAGAATGCAGAAGACAGCGACATCTGGAGCGCAGGTCAGCAAGAAGCCCTCGATCCACAAGGTCCGAGAAGTTCCAGTGGTCGCGGACGCCTTCAACGCCCAGCCGGTCATGAACGAAGGGCGCGGGGCCCCAATTACACTAGCCACTCTTGAGGCGGCGTCTCGTTCGGTGCGGGAGAAACCTGAGATCACACTGCGCGGCTCTTCGAAGGCTTCCGGGCTGACAAAGGGTATAGTGAAAATGGCTAGATCTCAGGAGATACAAAGCGAACAGCCGAGCGACAGGTTCTGGAAGGACGATCATATTGGGCAGTGGGTGGCGACGAGCGCTATCCCGTCGGAGAAGACTCGATCGAATCTTCTAACCAGAGTTTAGAGTATATGTTCTTGTAGCTTGTGTAGACAGTACTACTGAGATGCCGGATAGGCTCGTGATAAGACTCTCAAAGTGGAAGACACGATCATTGAATGTGTGAACATGGTGGTGAGAAGCAAAGTCGCTCCTTGCTTCGAACGGCCACCACCACTCCTCCGGTGACTTCCTGTCTCGGCCCGCCACCTTTCTCTAGAATATCGATACCGCGTGTAACAAAATGGTGGCCTCATCCAGTCGTACGCAAGTCGGCTAGTCTGTTTGCGCATATCACCGACGGCTATCTCAGAGCTTCCAATGCTGCGAGAGATCACGATGGAATCCCTTCCTGCTGAGCCGACCTCCGAAAATGGAGATATTCCCACAAACAAGATCCGGTTCGACGACGATATCGCAACGTGGAAGAACACGCGAGGCTTTCAGGACTACACCTTGTTTCTGCGGAGATTGGACCAGTCTGTGACCGGTGTTCTGCTTCCTTGGGATGGCGGTGAACCGAGCGAGGTCTATCCGGACTTGCTTAAGCCGAGATTGAGCGCTAACTCTCTCACGTAGGCAATCAGCGCTCTGGTTCGATTGCTTGATGAACTGAATGGCTGGATCGATGATATTCCACCGCAGCCAACACCACAGCGTTTTGGCAACTTAGCGTTCAGAGCGTGGGGCAAGCGACTAGAAGAGGTATGCTCTTCGAAGACCATTGAACAAGAATGGCAATATTCAACTCGGTGTATTCTAGCGTGCACCGGCATTGTTGGAAACTCTGCTTCCTACATCTCATCGCCGTCTCATTCCCTTGCTAAAGCCATATCTGATCACGGCCTTTGGTTCATTCGTCCGCATGGACTATGGCACAGGCCACGAAACGTCATTCGCCTTGCTACTTTTGTGTCTCACACTCGTACGCTTCCTGCGCCCCGAACGCGATGAAGAACGTCACATCGTGTTCACTGTCTTCGCGCGCTATCTGACCCTGTGCTGGCGTCTACAAGACGTCTACAAGCTTGAGCCGGCCGGCAGTCACGGCGTCTGGGGGCTAGATGACTCCCATTTCTTACCTTTCATATTTGGCAGCGCTCAGCTCAAAGGTCCGGGCTCCTACTGTTCATTCCAATCGGACTTCATAATGACGAAGCAACTTCTTGCAGGTGGGGATATCCCCGTGAATGCGGTCCTCCGGCCGCCATTGCCCGCGTCCAATCTTTACTTCATGTCGATCATGCGCATCCACCAAGTCAAGACGGGCCCCTTTCATGAGCATAGCTCGCAGCTTCACGCGATTGCGACAAGTGTTCCTCACTGGGGCAAGGTCAATCAGGGCCTGTTGAAGATGTACGACGCAGAGGTGCTCGGAAAGCGGGTTGTTGTGCAGCACATTCCGCTCGGCGGTTTGCTTGAGTGGGGCGAACCCGGTTCGGAGCAAGACTCGAAGGTGCAACCACATGGCCAAAGGGACGTACAGCCAAACGTTACTGCGCCTTCATGGAACCAAGCTGGTGCAACCGCAGCTCCTTGGGCAGCCAAGTCTATACCGCCTATATCGCGAGCAGCCTATGCGCCATCTGCCGCTTGGTCACAGACGAGCACTACTACATTTCGGCCCATCCCTGTCACTACGGCGGCACCAAGGAAGACCGCTACGTCTGATACAGCATCGTCTGTTCGTGGGCTCGACAGCGGATAGATTCCTTGAGAAATGGTACTATGTCGTTGACAGACGGTCTACGCTTCATTCACCATGTATCAGCACATGATATCAAAGTCATATTGTAAATCGTCGATCACCTGCAGTGGCCCGACCGACATACTGGCAGAGTTTGCGCCACAGCAGTTCACGGAGCTCGAAGCTGAGGTTAACGTTTGAAGATCCGTTCTACTGCGTGCGCACCGCGTCGGGGCTTCTACGATATGCTCGCCTTTGATTCGGTCAATTGCCGGAACCATTCGTGCTCTCGCCTCGACGAAGATAAACAAAGGAAGTGGCAACGAGGCTCGTTATAATAGTCCAACAATAGTTAATACGGCCTTGTCGAACTGAGCAGACTGAGATCCGAAATTTGAAGATCGATGGTCGAGGCACGGTCCAACCACCGTCTGACGTTGAAGGTGGCGGTGCCATTGCCCGAACGGGTTTTGCCGGGCCAATCAAGTGCATACCGCGTGCCGTTTGAGAAATTATATAGTGCCCCGTCATCGCGACCGACGAACCGCCTTTCTCCCTCCCCCACCACCCGTCCCACCCGACTTTTCGACGTCTATCGTCTGATCAAGTCTTCGCGTTCGTGCGCAAAAACACGACGCGAAGCGCCCTAGTGCCACAATTTCTGACCAAGAGAGAAACGACGATCTTCGTCTGTTGACCCTCGAGTATGTCTTATTTTGTCCAATTTCCTGTAGGATCCGCGCGCCCGCTTCCACTATTCTGTCATTCCTGCCTATACGGTCTCTGGCCAAATTATCTCATCCGCACTGGCGCGCGATCCCCCAGACCCAACCAATCTGAGTATATATGACTGACGAATGTCGTGCAGGTGGTCTTGTGTTCGCGGCGAACCTCCCTGACAGGACACCAGCTCATTGGCATTTTTATCTTTAACTAAATCTAGACACCACCGGTCTCGACCGACTCGTTTCCTGCCTTCCTCGTCACTGCACTTGTCCTCGCCGCTCACCGCGCCGAGGATCTACCACCGTCTGAAGCGAAACCCAGTCTTTACCGTCGCCGTCCGCCCCGGTTCGCCTTAGACCGCGGCGGTTCAGGTTCGGTAATCCGGGTTTACCAAGTCCACCACCGAAACGTCTTCTCTCGAGCCTTCGCTTGAGAGCGACCACTCAAGCGCATCTGTCAGCCCAGACCCATCGTTCCCACCAACTCCAGACGAACCGTACATCGTCTTCGAAGACACCATCCAGACGACTATGTCACAAGTTGAAGTTCTCCCGGCACCCGTCTCCTCAAATCTCTATATCAATGATACCCTCAGCCGCGTACGCGCTGTCGAAAAGCTGCCCTGGGCAGCCTCTGGTTCTCCGATCCTTGCCTCACCTCTGGCTGAGCGCAAGTCCGCTGAAGAGGCCGGTGATGACGTCGCAATCCCTGGTCTGCCGCCTGTCCATCGCGGCCACACCGACATTCACCTTCGGGAAGGCGTGATGCGTGCGGCAGAGCTCGCAGCGGACGGCGAGCCTGATGCGGAGAAGGCGTTCTTTGTAGCCGATCTGAGCTATGTATACATGCAACACGAGCGGTGGATGCGCAATCTGCCCGAAGTTCAGCCATTCTACGGTCAGCTTGTCCTCATGATCGCGCGAGAACGTTCGTCCTGATATGTTTTCCAGCTGTCAAATGCAACCCCGACCCGTATGTGCTGCGCCTATTGGCAGGGCTCGGCGCGGGTTTCGATTGTGCATCGAACGGCGAGATCGCCAACGTCCTTGGTACTGGCATCGTTGACTCGTCACGCATTATCTACGCGAACCCGTGCAAGGCCGTATCGCATCTTAAGCAGGCAAACGCTGCTGGTGTTGACCTCATGACGTTCGATAACGCCGATGAGTTGCACAAGGTGGCCCGTGTACACTCAGGCGCCCGCCTCGTCCTTCGCATCCTTACGGACGACTCGAAGGCCCTTTGTCGCCTCGGCCTCAAGTTTGGCGCTCCTCTATCTGCAGTCCCCGGCCTTCTGGCGAAGGCGCGGGAGCTCGGCCTCAATGTTGTCGGAATCAGCTTCCATGTCGGCAGTGGCAACTACGACGCGACTGTTTTCTCGGACGCTGTTTCTCGCGCTCGCGCTGCATTCGACATGGGTCGCGACGCAGGCTACCGCTTCAGTTTGTTGGACATCGGTGGAGGCTTCGAGGACGCTACGTTCGAGGCTACTGCCGCCGATCTTCGGTCGGCTATTCAACAATACTTCCCGGACCGTTCCGGCCTCAAGATCATCGCCGAACCCGGACGTTACTACGTCGCTCGGGCGTTCAGCCTAGCGGCGAATATCATCGCGCGTCGTGCCTCGGCTGAGGGTTCTGAGGCACCTCCGGCTCCTGTTGACCCCGTAGGTGACGAGCAACCCACCGTAATGTGTACGTCTCCAAAATTGCGGGGTGTGCGCTTGGACTGACGACATACTCATTAGACTACATCAACGAGGGCGTTTATGGTGCCTTCAACTGCATCATGTTCGACCACCAAGTAGTCCATCCGCGCGTGCTCGCTCTCGGTGGTTCGTTCCATGTCCCCGCGGACGTCGCTGCGGACACGCGCACGGCGAGCGTGTGGGGACCGACGTGTGACAGCATCGATTGCGTGTCCCCCACAACACGGCTGCCCTCTGCGCTTGCCGTCGGCGACTGGCTTGCCTTTGACAACATGGGAGCCTACACCGTCTGCGCTGCAAGTCAGTTTAACGGCTTTGCGCTCAGCACTGTCGTGTACACGACCGGCGGAGGCCAGGGTGCGGCGGAGACGCGGCGCGTGCTCGCGGGTCTCGCGGGCGCGCTATAGAAGTTCTGTTTCTGGTTTGGTCTTCAGATCCACGAGGCTCTCACTTCTCGGACACTTGACGCCGAGGTAACGAACGACTGCATGTGGTTAGGCTATCTTGTTCTTCGTTATTGGAAAATCAAGTTTAATTTGTCGTCATGAGCGGCTTTCGGAGAACTCGAGGGGAAACTCGCACAGGAGCTCGGTACCGTCGAAGGCATCGGGCCTGACGTTGTAGATGGGAACGATGCGCCGACTTGCCGACTGCGTTCTCGAGATCAGCTTCTCCAGGCACTCGTTACCCCGACTCGGGAGGCTCCCCACCGGCCCTGACAGTCCTCCCGCTGTCCAGCTACAACCCGTCAACAACCCGTCAAACAAAATACCCGTGCGACGGTTCTCATGTCGCGTTGTTGTGTGCGTGTATATCGCATCTCTTTCTTTGCCTTTGTTGCGTTGCGACGCTGTCTTCTAGCTAGCTGCGCGGGGCCACTCGGTGATTGCTTCATATTGAAGTATCGCTCTGACACGAATCCCGAGCGGCGAGCGCGAGTCCGGCCCGTGCCCGATGTGTGCGTGCCGTTCTCCTCGATCTTCTCGTGCGGGCAGCTGACTCTGCGCTTTGTTAGGCTGACCCAAGCCGGTCTTGGCTGCGATCGGCCACTCTGGTCAGTTACGCGGAGCTTATCGTCGTCGTCGGCATGAGCGCGCGTGGACCGCGGGATCGCCTCCAAGGCACTGGACTCAATGAGGCGTTGTGGCCCGCGCCGCAGGGGCTATGGCATCGGGCAGACTCGCTGGTCCGGAGGGGTTGACACCAGTGCGTCCATAGGTGCGCTTGCTGAACAAGGAGGACATCAGACGTAAGAACGCACGAAATGAGATGGTATTGAACAGGGCAAACTGGTTACTGTAGGGAACGCTCTTCGGATCCCAACTGCGTCTCGTGCTCTCCTCCGCCACAACGATAACCTCGTCATGATCGGTTCACCCGATACGCAATAGCGGGAACTACCTCGAGTGCCGTACGCGTCTCCGGGGCGCAAAGGATCTTACTGTTAGCGTTCAGCGCTCAATGCCCTCCCATCCACTTGGGGATATTGGGCCGACAACGCACCCCGCCACAGCATTCTCAGGAATAGATTTGGGAAGTACTTACTCCCTCACCCTCATTCTGGCGCATTTAGCGACGATGCCTACGCAGCGGCGGCCGTAGTTGCGCATCGCAAAGGAAGAGTAGGAGGATCTCAGATATCATCACCTGTTATGGCAGCCTGGGACATCTGGTAGAAGTTACTGTACTGCTACAATCGCAGTGTTTTCCTCTTCTTTTAAGGAACAAACCGTGGTCACATCAAGTCCGGACGGAATCGTGAGCACCTGTGAGCCTACGTGTCCCTGCAAAGCTGACAGAGAATCTTAGTGCGCACCGAGATGCGGGCGCTTTCTCGTCCGCATGGCAAGCGCGCAGACGACTGGAACGAACCGCCTCGACCGGTTCAATTGCGGCTCCAACGCCCGATGTGATCTCGATCCCTTCTTGCGGGGTACGAAGTATATTAGATATATGCGCTTGCTGCCACGCAGCACGCGAGCGGGAACCCAGACCGCGGTGCACGAATCCCGTACTCCAACGCTTACCGCGCGGGCCGCCGCCTAACAGTATAATAACCTACGCTTGCCGTCACTTGCAAACTTTTTCCTCTCCTCGCCAAAACACGTACTCCCTTTGGGTGAGCCTCGCGACAGCTGCTTTGTCGAGGCAACACGATTCTCGGAATTCTCCTTCGCCTCTCTTTATAACGCGTTCCTTTGATAGTGGCACCAGGGTCCTTGCTGCTCTTTGTTCTCGCCGCCGTTTTAGTTGTTAAGCCGTGAGACTGCGACCCTACATCATCTATTCGCCACTCGAGCTAGCGTCATGCCTTTTGGTCCACTCGAGGTAAGTACACGTGCTGCTACCTCTCGTTCAATCTTCATGTCGATACAAGCCGATACTTGCAGGAGTCAGTGCTCACCGTCGCGGCACCCAGTCATGCTCCAGCACCGTTCACCCCCTACAAGTCCGGTATCAGCATTCAGAAAAGCCGCTACATCACGTCCAACGATCCGCGAGGGTATATGTACGTTGACCTTTGAATTTCGCTCTCCGTGGCTGATTTCATCGCAGCCCCGTGTATGAGTACTCGGTTAATGGGCATTGGATCATGATAGACGCAGACGATAGCTTCGTCCTCTGGACTGGCATATGGAAAGGTACATTCCTCGTCTTCACGTTTGCCGCAACTGCTCATGGCCGCTCTCATGTAGCCCTGGGTAACTCCAAAGGCGAGCAATTGATCCTCAAAATATCGTGCCGCTGTCAATCTAACTCCTCAACAGCGGACGTCGTAAAAATGGTCGAGTCAGTGCCTGACCTCGCGAGTCAGATACGTAGAGTGAGAGGGGGGTACCTCAAGATACAAGGTACTTGGATGCCTTATAAAGTAAGTATGGTCGATATCCCAACCAGACGGCCATGGCTCACACCACCCTCGCATAGACTGCAGCTCATCTCGCTCGACGGTACGTGCTTTGTACCTATGATCACTCCCTATCGTGGTGCTCAGATGGTCGCATCCAGTGTCGCTTATAATATTCGAGAGGAACTGGTGCCAATATTCGGGTAAGATTGATAAGCATGTCTACATAATGATGTTGTCTGACACTCCTGAACTGTAGTCCGGAGTTTCCGAATTCGTGTCTGGCTCCTCATGAAGACGGGTATGGCCAGTTGAACGAGAAGGGCAGTCGACGCCGTCCACGTCGAACTGCGCAGGCTTCTGTATTCTCCACCAGCGGCGGTCAGGGCAGCCATAATGGCGGTTGGGCGATGGTCAACTGGAATACAGCCTCGGCATCATCAGATACTGGGCACCAATCTACTCAACGCGCAGCGACTCTCCAATCGACATCTGCGCCCGTACCGTCTCCTCTCCACGAACTCGGTGTCAACCGTTCCCCAACATCTTTCACCAGCCGTTATGCACCCTACTCAACGCCTCGCTCTCCACACTCGCCCGAAGACCGTCATCGACGACATGCGACCGCCTCGCTGCCTCCAACCAAGGTCGTGGCTTCTCTGGCGCCGACTGCACAGTTCATACCCCAGGTCGCCCGTGATGGTCGTGAACTGCTGCTGCCCCCCGTCAACGAGCTTTCCGCGGGCCGTCCACTGTCTGCAATAGAATCGCGAGCACTCTTACACCGCCTTCGGGAAGATGACGCTAAACAGCGTCTGCCCGCGGCGCCAGAGCCAACTTCGCTCAGTCAGCAGGCAACTCTGCTCGATCAAGAAATGCGCAGGCGGTCTGAAATACTCCTTGCTGGCGGTTGTGCCACCACCGAGGCACACAGCCCTAAAACGTGAGTACGAATCTTTTTATCTCGGCGCCGGGCGCCATCGCAAAACAGCCGATTGATGAGATTTCCGCCCAGCTCTAGCCCAACGCACGCAATGCACTTGGTGAACTTAACTTCTACGACCGATAGGGATGTCAGGTTCAGGGGCGTACCCCGCCTCACGGTCCCCGAGCCGTCCTTGCGACCTCGCTTAGACGGCCCGGCGAGCTGCGATTCTTCCAGCGCGAGCACCGGTTCGTTTGAACACAGCCCTATCACTCCCGTCACGCCTCCACAACTCCCTTCTCCCTCGACAGATGCCGCGGCCGAGCGCATGCACGGTCTCCCGTCTATTTCCATGCTAAAGCAACACGTCGACGGCACCGAAACGCGAGCTCATCTGTGGTAGTCCCGCCCGTTCGTTTCATACTCTCGTTATGTACCCAGTCCAGGTCTCTGCCCACATTTCACGCGTGCCACCGGAGTCCTACACCCCATCGATTTAAATCACATAGCTCTCACGCGTTGCTGTCCTGCTTCAAGTTCATTGATTATTCATAGCTACACACTCAGGTCTTGCTTGTCGCCTTCTTTACTCTCGCGGCTCAATACTAGTCCGTGCCATCAGCCGTGTGCGTCTCAAACAGTTGCTGGGAGTCGTAGGCAGAAACGCGGATCGCAGACTTGTTTGATATGATGCGCCAATGCAAACTCCCCGCGCGTTCAAGTGTGGATCCTCCCTTCATCTCGCAGTATCGCCCATCAGACAGAGAGTTGACGCTCGCCTCAGCTATCGACTGATACGGTTCTGGAAGAAGCCTGTTAGCAGAGATCGTGGCCAGAGGTCGCCAGAGGAGGACTTCATTCAATATCCTTCGCGAAGCAACCTTACGGAGTCGGTAGTTCACGGGGGCTGTTAGGGAAGTAAGAATCACATTCAATGTAGCTTGCAAAGGGGACGCGGCCAACATGCTAGCAAGGGAAGTAGACGGCGTCTGGAGGCTACACTGACGTCTGTTCTCACATGGGATACCGTAGCGTGCTCGCTGTTACGGCCGGTCGTCATCCCCTTGCCTGACCTCGCCGGCATAAAATGGTCAGGCGGCGGCTTCAAACTTATTATGCGGGTCATAAGCGGGCATAGCGGCGAGCTGTGGAAGCATCGGGTTCCTATGCAGCTTACCCATAATGGCTACATGAGTGACTGCTGCCACGCTAGAATCTTTCGCTTCTATATGTCTTGTTGATGTAGTTGTGGATCCAAGTAGGTCCTTCTGCGCACTCTAAAGATGCGCACCACATATGCGTTCACGACCAACCTGCCCGTGGTGGCCGTGAGCCCGAGCATAGTTGCCCAATGTGGTGCTGGTGGCGTCCGCACATAGTTGCTCCGATTGGCAGTCGCTTCGCACGTCGAGTCCTGGCCCCACGGAGCAAGCTCACATGCATTCTTGGAAGCAGTGTACGTCTGACGCGCAATCAGTGGGAGACGACACTGGTGACTCGTCGCTCGACTATATGTCGGAGAGCGCCTTGCTGTAGAGGTTTGAAGCCCCGCAGATCATGTCGCGACGGCTGTCATGTATCGAACCGGTTGATCGACAACGGCTGATTCAAGTGTGGCAACGTCTTTGCGGTATGTAAAAGGTGGTGAGAGCGAAAGACTCCTTCCATAGATACATACGGTCCCAGCGCGTCCTTCTTGAATTGAACGGCAAGCTTTGCCTAACTCTGAGTGCAGGAACAACTACGGTTACGTCTCACCATTCAGCTGAAGTGAAGGCAATCAGGGAGCAGGGCTGATGATTCTTCGCTTCTGGTGCGGAAACCTTACGGAACACCTATCAGGTTCAGAACGTTTAGTCAAGAGCCTCGTAGTCTGATTATGGCGAAATGTGCGACGATCAACCGGCGGCGGCGTGCGCTGAGAACTGCTACGGCGTAT
This sequence comes from Peniophora sp. CBMAI 1063, assembly GCA_900536885.1. Lineage (NCBI taxonomy): Eukaryota > Fungi > Basidiomycota > Agaricomycetes > Russulales > Peniophoraceae > Peniophora > Peniophora sp. CBMAI 1063. The sequence goes on from UWZB01000568.1 coordinate 41,245, forward strand.
GGCCATATCATTTCGAAGGTACGTCGATGTAATACCTAATTCAGGCAACGGGGCTATGCTTGATAAGTGGTGCAGATCCAGCATATAGTAGCGTACAAGTCTTACTTGTGGAGTGCAGGAGTATCGCCATTCGACTCAAGATCTACAAGCTTCATGCAATTTGGGACTTGTCTGGTACCCACGGTAAGTACGGATGAGAAGCTGATAGGGCGAGGTCATCGAAACGACGCGGCGCATGTGCGCGAGGTTGTAGTACCGCGAAACGCCCAGGGGAGTTGATGAACGCCACTGCGCGCTCCGTCTTGAGCCCAAAACATGACTGCCGAGTCAGAAAAGCGGAGAGCCGTGTTCCATGTGATCGGAAATGGCCGACGAACGCTACGCCTGCCTCTTATAGTGGCGGGAACGATCTGAGTGCGGACAATCAAGCGCCGACAAAGCGGCCATCGAGTACAGTGATTCGGAAATGGCTACAAATGTTGTATGGCGGTGATCCTCCGGAAAGGGCCCTCTAGTATAACTTCGGGCAGAGTGGGACAGGATATAGCGTGCGCCAAAGGTAGATACAGATAGATAGCGCCAGAGCGGAAAGTCGACTAAGGAGACAGCAAACTCCAACGGTGTCAGTAACAGGGGTGCTGAACAGTTTCTACTCTTAGATTCTGGAGACAAGCCGCGTCAGCGTCGTGAAACGATGGTGAAGGCGGATCTGTGACTCACCCCAGAATGAACATGAGGAGATAACCCAAAGTCGCAACGACCTGCATACGTTCAGATTGTGACATAAGGCAAGCGACATGAAATCATACCAGGGCTGCGATGATACTTGCGGGTACGCCATTCTTCAGGAAGTCGACGTTGGTCAGGTAGAGCTGGCCCATCTCATCTTCCTGCGTCGCACTAGAAGTCGCTTAGCGCACATTGTATTACAAAAGCATATGGAACGCACGCTTGCTGGTTCGGGAAGCCCGACACGGGCATGCCCATACCCGTTGAACAGATGAGGCCCGTGACAAAGATTAGTAGGTTTGCCTGATTGCCTGGTAGGGCTGCGCCGACTTGCTGCGCGATGGGCACGAGTAGAACCGCCGCGATGGTGTGGCTGATGAACGTCGATACGACAAGGACGACCATGGATAAGATGAGCACGACAGCATATGGGGACATGCCTGCCACAAGGCCGCGAATAAGGACATCCATCTTGCCAAGGAGGCCACTCGAAGTGACACCCTTGCCGAGCGCGATGCCGCCCATGGCGAGGAACACAACGGACCAAAGGAAATGTTCGAAGTCATCCTGCATATACTGTTAGCCCGCTCGGGCCGCTTTCGAGCATGAAGACAGCTGACCTTCTTGAGGACGCCCGTCCCGAAGAACGCGACGATGGGGATAACGGCGATGATGCCCATGTCGCCGACATAGTTCTCGATGGCACGCGCAACACACCACAATGCGATCGTGCCCAAGCAGACCAGCGCGACGAAGACTTGCTTGCGTGTGAAACCCTCACGTGTCGCGCGGACGGACTTGATCTCCAGCGGCTCGCCTGTCGGTGCGCGTGACGGGTTATACGCAAGGAGCAGCAACCCCCATATCAGAAGGATGCTTACAGCGCTCACTGGCAGCGCAACGGCAAACCAGCGAGCCCAATCGAGTGGAGGGTCCATGTACTCGAGCGCGATTAGATTCTGCGGTGAAGAGATGGGCGAACTTTGCCCGCCGATGTTTGCCGCAAGTGCGATGCCGAGCTACAGAATACACACATTGGTCAGGTGAACAATGCAATAAACCCTCGCATAGTAAAGAGACGCACGATGAGGCATGGGCCGAAAGCAGATTTAGGAGGAAGCGTCCGGAGGATGGGCTGGCGAAGCCATCGGTTAGCGCCCGAGCCTTGACGCCATAGGGGTTGAAGTGCAATAAGCTTACCCGCACTAGAGCGAAACAGAGGGTCGGGGCGGCAACGTTACTGAAAAGAGTGATTAGCCGTATACGCCACTAAGGATGTGGCACAGTCGTACCTGATCCACATGCTGGCAAAGCAGGCGACTCCCATGACAGAGAGAAGGACTGTGCTTGGTCGAGTACCAGCAAGCGATAGCACGCGAGTAATGAGCATACGATCAATGTTAGTCTTCGACAATGCGGCCGCGATGGTGAACCCGCCAATGAGCAGCATGAGAGTTGGTGAGAACATCTGAGAGAAGATCCATCTGCTTGCATGTGAGCGAGCGTAAAAATCCAAGAGAGGTCAGATGAAACCCACTTGGTTGCGTCCTGGGGGGAAAGCCGGTCTCCCGTAGTCGGATCTATGATAACACGTAACCAGACCAATAGCGGAGATACCGCAAGCGAGGTCACGAAAAGAGGTAGGACTTCTGTTGCCCAGAGAATGGTGGCAAAGACCAGTACGGCAAGGCAGCGCTGTGCCGCTTCGCCTTCCACAGTCGGCACGGTCAAGAGTATGGCGAACACGATGATCGCGAGAACACCCCAGATGAGTTTCCAGCTAACCCGCACCGGCCCTGCAGGCGTCCAGACCTTGATCTCCTTTTCGTTGACCACGGGGCCCGCCACACCGCCTTCATCGTGCCGCTCATTGGCAATCATCTGGCGCCAGACAGTGTCACGCTCCCAAGCGATGTGCTCGCGTAGGTTCACTTTGAGTTGCGAGCGAGCGAGCGACAGGTCTCCACGTGTTACGCACTTGGCGTACATGGACAGAAGCCTATCCTGAACTTCGGCTAGGCGTGCCTTGGCTGGCCCGTCCCAGGGCGATATCTTCTCGATAACCTCGTGCATATAGTAACTTTGAAGCTGACCGTAAATCAACAACAAATTCGCATCGGCCGGTTTGGTGGACTGACCGAGTTATCCGTGACCTTGTCGTACTTCTTCAACACCTTGCGGAAACCAGTATAATTCATTTCGGCATAGCTCTTGAGCGAGCTGGAGTCCACGAATAGATTCGTCAAGCGCCGTTTGAACAACAGTTGCGTATCCTGAGCGTAATTGGAGTTGGAGGTCCAAATCGTATCCCCAGCGCCGCTAGCACTAGCGCTGTCCTGGCGTGACCCATGGCCAAGGGACGCGATGCTGTTGGCCAATTTGTTGATGACGCCTCGGGCCACATGCGGCGAAGTCTCGCTCTGCGTACGGGGTCGTTGTGGAGTGATGAGCGGTTGTTCTTCAGGTACTGCGGGGATTCCGGGCGCTTGCGGTTGCAACTGGCGTAGTGAGGCTAGCGACATGTGTAGATCCTCGTTATCCTCCGACGACAAGCTCGACCTCCTGTCCCTCCGCGGCGAAGACACATCTCTAGGTATAGGGCCAACTCTGTCCGTCGAGATACGACTGAGAGACATGTGCCTTCGCCTCTTTGGCAGAGTCTGATCCACACTGGGATCTCGCGTATAGCCGTCGTCGTCCTCATCATCATCGTCTTCCTCGCCATCGGAAGAGGCGTATAAACGCGCAGCGGTGAGACCCAAGTCATCTTGTTCCTTCACAAGCTCCTCAACCTCGCTAACTTCGTCCAGCAGCTTTCTCTCCTGCATCTCGTAGAACTTCGTGATCTTCTGAACCTCATCGTCTAGTAATGGTCGGAATATAGCGTCGGTATCTGGTGATGCCCCCGAGACTAGGCCGGTCGATTCATTCGCCTCCAAGTCATGGTGTTGCGTACGTGCTTCGTGTTGTTCGCGTTCTAGTTGGTATATGTATTTCTTCAGGGTATCGTACCTATCACCTGTGTTAGCACTTCGGCAAGGTGGGGTAGGTCGGTCTACGTACGCGATATACTCGTCCCACCAGTCAACGACCGCGTTAAACTTGAGAGAAGAGCTACAACCCTGGTTGTCAGCCTGTGCTTTCTCTTACCGAGTAGTATATCAAACGCACCTGAACTTCATAGCTAGCTCGGCTTTACTGAGAACTCGAGTGCGCGCTTGAGTTGCCTCGGTCTCCGAAGCAGCGATTTGACCGAGCGCAATATACTCGGACTCTAGTGATGTAGACCGACCAGCCCAGAGATACCGGAGTAAAGCAGCAATGTTGATTGCAGTCTAATGAGCCAGAAGCATCAAATCGGCGAGAGTAGATGGACGTTCACCCGAAAGAGCGAATGGCGGATCCGCGCTGCGTCACGGAACCGGAGATTCTGTACAGGCGCCGACGGCGAGAGCCTCGAGGCGCGCGCCGATCAGGCATCAATTCTCTGTCTCCGACTACCATCTTGCGCCATTATGAGTCCACATCTGATACCGTTGGACACGGACGTGCAACCCTCCTTGTTCGCTGGTCGAGATCGTGCTACAAAGGCTCTGGCACGGACGCGCTAATGCAAGGCACGCGTCCTTTGACATGGAGTGCACTAGGACCACATGTGGCCCAACTTCTTCCATTGTTTGCTCTCGATTCTTTGTTCTTGGTCTGCAGCCGTCCAAATGCGCAACCACCGACCGCGAGCCGCTATCCTACCATTGTCTGCTGCAACCACACCTCGACTATAAAGACTGGCCGTGACCTCGACGCGCACAACTTCTCAGCCTCCAGGACATCATGTCGAAATTGGAACGCCAACAGATTGTGGGCCCCATGCCCATAGCCGAACTCTTGAAGAATATCTTACATCGCTTGACACCCGGCACGGACAAATCCCGGGATCCCTTTCCTTGCTCGGATCTGGACTATCCCTTGGGCTCAAGACCAGGTTTACGATCCTTTGTAAATATTATCTACCTACACTCCAGCACAAACGCTTACAACAATACCAGGTTGATAGGATTCAGGAGACTCTATGTCCAAACCTAGCATTGGACTTCCCTGCTATGGCTTTGAGCAAGGAGCCCGATGTCTTCTTCGTCGCTCGCAAGCCTGCGTCTCGCGACGACCCTTTGAACCTCACGGATGGGAGAGAACTGGCGTTCTTGCGTGTCTCTCGCGACAAAGATCCCTTCGTGAATAACGCTCCACCGTCACAATCTAGAGACGCATCGCTGTTGTTGCCCGCTCAGCACGCCATCGAGACATTGTCTGTTCTGGCCAATCAGGCCGCCGAGCTCTGGGAGAACTACGACCGTCTCTTTGTCGTCACCGTTCTCCTTATCGGCGATAACGCTGCTCGTATCCTGCGCTGGGATCGAGCAGGTGTCACCGTCTCTGAGCGCATCGCTCTTACGGCCGCCGATAACCCTGTCGCGGAGCTCCTTACGTGCTGGCAGATCATGGCGCCAGCAGACCGAGGATACGATATGACGCTCTCTCTTCCAAGCGAAACGGAGGCCACTCAAGCACGAGAAGCTTTCGAGAGATGCGCAACCGTCTCCATCTCGCCAACTGTGCCACTCCGTCGCATCGTCGTAGCAGACCGCGCAAACGCCTCCCAACCCGAGTCCGAGCATACCTTGATCGCGGCCGCGCCACCGCGCCTAGGTGAAATTGTTGGCCGCGCAACCATTGGATATGTCGCGTATGACTTGACGGCGCGCAAGCTCGCCTGGTTCAAGGACTCCTGGCGAAACGATGTTTACCAGTTCACACCGGAAGGCACGACGGGTCGGCTACTGAATGCGAAGGGCGTGCCGCACGTTCCACGCGTACTTTGTGCCGGCGATGTCCGAGGGCACTATACACGTACGGAAACATACGCACAGATGGGTGGTGCATGGATGCATGGACGACCTCGCGTGCGCGGGCACAGGCATCACCGTGTTGTCTTCGACATAGTTGCGCGTCCGCTGGAGACATTCCGCTCAACACGCGAGTTGTGTACTGCCGTACGCGATTGTCTTATCGGTACATGTTTGGCGACTGCTTTCGTTTACCCCCCTTTGCTCACGAAGCGCACACAGCCCACGAACACGCATGGAACAACGCAGATCTGCTTCATCGCGACATGAGCGCAGGCAACATGCTCATCGACGAGAACGGCCGCGGGGTGCTCGTCGATTGGGAACTGGCAGCTGTGCGCGCAAAGTGTCGTCTCAGTCCATGCATTGGGACATGGAACTACATGTCCGCCGCACTCGCCGAGGATGATCGGCGAGTGAACCGCGATGAAGACGACGCCGAAGCTGCCGTCCATGCCCTCATCGAGACGTTGTTGCGCTATCGCCCCACCAAGGTGCACGAACTACGTGGTGTTCTGGATCACGTATGGCCGAACGAAACGAACGACCCCGTCCCGGGAAGAGGGAAGCGAGAGTTTTGGGAGGGGATGATTGTTGGCGAGGAGGATTTGGTAGCTTCACTCCCACCGCCGTGTGTGGCCATGATACGCGACCTTAGGGCTCTCTTCAGGCATGCCTATGCCGGAGCAAATGCGGTCTGCTGCAGCGCTGTGCGCGGCGTTCTAGACGAACATCTCAAGAGTCCCGGCTGGCTGGAAACTGACGGGGCTTGCGACCAACTTCGGTTTGGCCCAAAGCAATAGCAAGCCTGTACGGACTATACCGATACTGTACACCATACCAATCACTTAGGGATATCCATGGACCACCTGTAGACAAGATGTATACTATTCTCACTTGTACTGATCGTCATGGAGGCATGATTTCCAGCTCGAAGTCACTTCCGAGTCCGCGTCATGACATCGGATTACAGGGTATTTTCACTTTACAACACTTCACAAGATGCAGTACATAATGATACGATGCGCTTATGCAGGAGCCTTGGTGGTACGAAGGTAGGGGCGGAACACCTCGTGCTCGGGGAAGAGCTTCTTCGCGTCGTCCTGCGAGACCGCGGCATGGATGACGACATCCTCTCCGGGCTTCCAGTTGACGGGCGTGGTGACCTTGTGCTTGTCGGTCAACTGAAGCGCTGTATCGGGGAACGCAATCAGCATCATAAACACGAAGAACCAATAGAGGAAACATACAGTCAACAGCACGAAGGATCTCGTCGAAGTTGCGGCCGGTGGCGGCCGGATAGGTGAGCGTGAGGCGGATCACCTTCTTGGGGTCGATGACGAAGACAGTGCGGACGGTGAGAGGGAGCCCCTTCTTGTCAACATTCGTCGAGTCCTGGTAGTCAAGCATGTCGTAGAGCGTCGCGATCTTGCGGTCAGCGTCCGCGATCTGCAGAGATCATCAGTTCGTGTGTGACGTGGCAGTCGGCAAGATAGACACACAATCGGGAACTGAACGTCGGTCTTGCCCCACTCATTGATGTCCTTCACCCACTCATTGTGCGAGTCGAGGCTGTTAGCGGACAAGCCGATGACCTTGACGCCGCGCTTGGCGAAGTCGGGCTGGCGGCGCGAGACCTCGGCGAGCTCGGTCGTGCAAACCGGCGTGAAGTCGTCGGGGTGGGAGAAAAGAATGGCCTGGGGGAGATCTCAGTACTTGATCTGGTTGTGGCGCTGACACACTCTGCGTACCCAAGAGTCGCCGATCCACTCGTGGAACTTGATCTTTCCGCCAGTCGTCTCGGCCTCAAAGTCGGGCGCGGTGCTACCAAGGCGAAGAGTCGGCATGATGTGACTTAGGCTAGCGAGGGAGTGCGATGGTGAAGCGATCTAAAGAATGGGAGAGTTCCCCGCAGCCTTTATAAGAGGACTGCAGCGGCCAGATGCGCACAGATCACGCAATCCTGGTACGAGCTCGATCTGTCCAGGACAGTCCACGGGAACGCGCCAAACCAAATGAGGCACAGACGGCTGGTATCAGGCAGTTCGAAAGGAGCATCTGACGAAAGTATATGTTCTCGTAGATGATGCGGCCTTGAAGAAGGCTTGAATATATCTTGGAAAGGAGATACGCCTGCGGAGTTGCCATAGGATCTTCTGAGCCTCCCATGCATTCACTCTTGCGGCCGTAGCTGTACGGTTGGCGCGAGCGTATAGCTATGCAAGAGCATCTCTCCTAGCGTAGATCGTGCGATAAAGTGGACGATGTACGTACGCACGCCGCTATCGACGGTGGTTGCGCGAGCAAACGAACTGAAATCGCGAGATTGACGTCGTTTGAGGGGCGTGCGAAAGGATCGGCATCTTCCGCTTCGCTGGCGCGACGGCGCTTTCGGCCGAGCACTCACCCTGACCTTCTTCGCCAGCTGAGACGGTGCTGAAGGCTCCCAGCCTTCGAGTTCTTTGCGGATAGCATAAGGCTACACCATACATGCTCAGGACGGCTATCGTGACCTTGTCGCTATATCCTTCTGTCCTTCTGCGTGTCATATTCACGGCTTGTATGGCTCTCACGACCGTCTACTCAGACAGCATCATCTCCAATAGCTCTGATCTATCTGAAACGCTTTGCCAGCCTGGCAGCAACAGCTCCGCTGCCACTACTCCTGCGGTGCGGTGGTCAGCATCGGACGTCTGTGGCGTCTGCACACCTCACGATGTCCACGGCGCTCTGGCTGAATGTCGGATCGTGCTCCTGTTATGCGTGGCATCCGGAGCTCTTACTTCGGGATAAGGTCACCATCTGCACGCGTGCTTGTTCACTCCCTGGGACTGGAGTGCAATGGCACCTCATCCCTGCAAGTTGGTCGGAGAATGATGGTTCACAATCGGCATCGCTCTGTCAAAGTCCCTCTCAGTAGTGACAGCGAGACGCAGAAGCTCACCGCGAGTTGTTGCCTGTGGGCGCTAATCACGCGAGCACACCTGCACACTCAAACGCCGTGTTGTTAAGGTGGAGGTTGTCTACATCTGGACACGTCTTGTATACTCGTTCTGCCGTCATCGCTACTCAATGGAGGCCTTCCATGTCAGGGTAGCTTCCCGATTCCGGCTCCTCGCTCCTCGATGCAGTCTCTTCCCAAGCTCCGACCTCTTCCTTATTTCCCCCGCCTCTTCTCTTCTCTTCTCTTCTTTCCATTATACATGTCACTCTCATGCCAGTCGGGCCTTCTCTTTCCATTAATGTGGCGGTCGCCCTTCGGATAACGTGAGTGAGTCTTCATAACTTAGTATCTCGAGCTCATAGACACCGAGATCTTACGCCGTGAATCGCAGCTACTGCGGCCCGATATCATTGTATACGGCCTCGAACGGCATACCGTAAGCATGAATTGCCTATCCAACTGCAGGTGTGATGGATATCAATGGTGCCGCGGTCCACGGTACGTTCAAAGCACCTTCGTATCAGGGGAAACAAGCAGACTGAACTGACCGCAGGCTCGCAATGCAGTTTGCCCAGGTCATACGGGCATCGCGGCGGTCTCCATCTTCCGACTTTCTGGTATTCTTTGCCCTGTACACGACCTGACAGAGAAGGGTGGACACGACCGCTCAGCAGAAGAACACGGCGCACCTGACCGTGCGGCAGCGCGTGGTCCATCGCGAATAAGGTGAGGTACATCCCTTTTGGGTGCCACAGTTGATCATCGACTTACGCTCAGCTTGAGTTGTGGGGCAGGGGTGCTGACGGTTTCTGTCGCCCGTCGTCTACGGCAATGTGATTGCCTCGGAGCAGTCACCGCAGGCGGTCTCTTTCCGTTAGAGGCAAACCAACGCCCGCACATAGAGCGAAGTGAGTCTCCGTCTGGATTCTCTGTCACTGTCAAACCCAGATCTCGGGGATGAGTGGACGAAAGTCCGTGAACGATGGCTGCCGGTGCCGCAGCTTATGTCCTCTGGCGCCCTGAATCCAAGCACCTTGAGCGCTTTGCAAACCACTGCTCTTCTTATAAGCCTCCGTGCTGTACCTGAAGATTGACTGTCATGCTGACGACTTGACCTCGCGCCTGCAACTTCGCCGTCGTCATGTCCCGCCAGTATCTTGAGGCTCTCAATAGCACGCAAGTGCTCAGCGTGCTCGACGACTCTGTTGAGTACACCGTACACTCCCTCGTCCCGCCACTCGTTATGGAAAGTGTCCTATTCGGTCCGTCATTCGCTTGTCTTGTCGGCACATGACACTTCGGCTAACATTATGACCAGGTATTATCACGATCGCTGCCGTGTTGGGCTTGTATACTTTATGGCATGCCCTGTTTCATGCGAGGCGGATCTGAGCTGACTTGCGTCTCGTAGGGACGCTAGCAGAGCTGGGCGAATCCCTTTCCCCCGTGTCATCGGCTTCGGACTCCTCGCAACCTATGCCATCTTCGTGATTCACTGGGCCTTAGAGCAGACATCCGCGTACAATGCTCAAGCGGAACAAGCTTTGGGATTGCTCGACCTCCTCAACAAACATACGCCGACGAACACGACCGAATGGACCCATACGTTCGCCCGAGTGACCGGCACAGCGCGCAACCTACCTCCACTCGTCACCGAAAGCGCACTCTTCGGAACTGCTACCATCATGTTTGTCGGTACGCTCTGCGCTGCCTGGACTCAGTAAGCCTTCAGACTCACGAATTTTCCATTATCCACGCACTGACTTCGGATACAGCGCCGGCTGGTCACACACACAAAGCTCTCTCATCCTTGGTGCCGTATGCTTGATGTATACTCTCTCTACCGCGCACTGGGGCGTCAATCTTGGCGTCTTCAGCCGCAGTCAGTCTGATGAGAGTCAGGCCAACTTCGCCCTCCTCGGGCTCCTCTCCGCCAACGTTAGTCCTTCTACCTGCCCTCTCGATACAAGATCACCCGCTCATGAGCCTTGCTGCAGATCTGGTTCAGCGACACGATCGTACTTTGGCGAATGTGCATAGTTTGGGAGAAACGTCGCACAGTGCTGATCCTGTCCGCAGCATTGCTATGCTCGACGACAAGTGAGCGCCCTTTGTACCTGACTAGCAGAGAGTCAATACTGACAATGCGACAGTCCTCTCGGCTGTGAATCTTGCGCAAGTCATTCAGATCACGCACAACATATCGACCGATCCCAGCAGTAGCTTAAGTCAAGAGCTCACGAGAGACCCCCAGAAGGAACTCATGTTTGGGTACCACCGTATCGGGATAGTCACAGTACTCATCTCGTCGCTCGTTTCGAATGTCACTGCGACGTCCATGATCGCGTACAAGACCTGGTGAGTGCTTTTTCTTCACGCGTTGAACAAGTGTTGAGAGGAAAGGTTGACGAATCTATGCTTGTGTAGGAGACATCGCCGACGCGTTCTCGCTTATATGCACAATGGATCAAATCGCACTCGCGTCGAACGCATCCTCGCACTGATGGTTGAGTCCGGCGCTCTCTACGCCGTGATCTGCGTAAGCCCCTTCCCACCACTATCCCTTTCTCTCCTGCTTACACCTCGGCACACCTCAGACAACGCACATCATCTGCGCACTTCTTCCCCTCTCAAGCTACGACCCTCTTGACGCAATCGTTCGCACCGGCGCTCTCCCTTCGCTCAAAGCGGTCGACCACTTTGACGCCGCGATGCCCCAACTGATGTCCATATATCCCATGATGATCATCACACTCGTAGCGCTTGATAGGGCCCATGTTGCACGGCACGCGAAGAGCTCCAGCTCAGGATCAGGGTCGGGTCGCCCCGTACCCCTCAGTGTGGTCATCGACGTCGAGAGGAACACGCGCGGTTATACGGAGGAAGTGCGGCTGGATCGCACTGTATCGCGTAGCACATCAGATCGTAAGACGCCCACAGTCGGCCAAGGAGATGTCGAGGGCGAGGAGTTCGAGTTGTCACAGGGCACATCGCGGAAGAGTGAGGGAGTAGTGTAAAGCGCAAGGCGGCACACCCAGCACGATCGTTATGCCCGGTTATGTATACTCTTGAATGTATTGTTACGTGTACTCTCTTTGACGGACTTGCGTGGACCCCAGTATACCCTTGCTGGATTTTCCCTATGATATTGATGGCGCGAGGAGCGCTTGGCATTCACTTGGATCTAAGCAACGATTCTCAGATCGTACGTGTCTACACCCAGCGTCCTAGATACAGTTGGTAGGCAATCCGCCGGCTCATAGGGCTTGCTTCAACAACTCAACTGCCTCTTCCGCGGCTCCCCAAGATTGTTGATATCCTGAACCGCTGACGAGCAAAGTCAGTAGGGAGCTTATATAACACGGATAAGAACTCACCCGAAGCCATAGGCATGAACCACAAGCGTCGTCTGGGCCGACTGCATGGTACTATTCGCTGACGTCGCTTCAATCTCCCTGGCAGATGTCCACGTATAGTTCTGTGTCTCAACGCGCGGGCCACCTTCGCGAGCAGGCCGTAGTCCGACGCCGTGCTCTATGACGCGTACACTCGACGGATCCTTGAGTGCTGGGACGAAGTGTAGTGCGGTCTCCCATATAGCATTAGCTGTGTCCCAGTCCACGAACGTATTCCAGTTGCCAGGTTGCGATGTACCGCCGAGAAGCACCTCCCTTTCGGGGCCAGGGCGCGGAACGCGATGCATGAACCAGTCGTTTGTAGGGTCCTGGGTGCGCATGCCTCGTCAGTTCATGGCATGTATGAGAAGGGTGTTGACAGTCACTCACGGTCAGAGCATACGACGAACTCATGTACATCCGGGGCTTGTACGCGTATGGTCTGTCCCCGGACGGGGAACACGCTCGTATCCTCGACGCCGAGAAGGGAGCGGGTACCTGCGAGCAGTCAGACGTGACTAAGTGTGTCATTGTGTCCAACGCGCGGACGTACCCAAAGCTGATGCATTCACTACGACTCCACCTTCGCCAGCCAAGTCACACGCTTGATCAAGGCTGGCAAAGTACCGCCTCTGAAAGGCCACTCCACGCTTCTCCAGCTCAGCTTTGAGAGCGGCGAGATAGTGGTGAGGGTGGATCGTGTTGGTGATGCACCCAGACAGATACTTGATCCCGAAGTTGCGCGATAGATCGCTATCTGACGGCACCTCGTGCTGTAGAATGCATGAGCGCTATCACGGGACAGTCGAATCGGGTACTCACGACGTAGTCGTATCGCTTTCGAAGTGCTTCGGAGGGAGCCTCTCGGGAGTAGATCTTCGACTGTATCTGACTCTAGAGCTTCGTAAGTAGCCGTCAAAATGTCATTCCAAATCATGAGATACGCACAAGAACAAGACCAGTCGACTCCATCTCTATCCATTTCTCCCTATAACAGTTGTGAGAGTAGTCTGCATGCGAAGCGAAGGGGTACATACCTCGTTCGCGCTTCCCATTTCGCATATCTCCCATCGTCTCGCTCCGGCGCCCAGTTGTCAATAGCTCCCTGAGATCCAGTGAGAAGATGATATTGAACTCTGAAGTATGAGACGCACCGCCCACGGACTTGTAAAGGCCTGGCTGTGGACATCTTCCGGGAGGTCCCTTGCGGCGACCAGGACGTCGAATCGGTCGGCATTCGGTTTGTCAGACAAGACGAGCGCAACCGTCAGTCCAATCACGCCCGACCCAAGGACTATGACCTTGGTCTTGGTAGTTGTGTTCATAGCTTATACTGAGTCAGTGAAGGAGGTCAGTTGTGCGTTGGACCCTCGAGTATACGAGTTATAAAGTCCCGACTGATGTCTAGAGTCATGTACTGCGAGATACTAGCAGCTGCGCTTTCAAAAGCTCAGTACCGCAGCTGAGTGAGTACACCACTTCTGCATGGTGGACAGCAGGCAGCTGAGCTCACTGTGCCAGCTGCGGAGAACGCACAGAGAACGTCGTGCCGTATAGCTCCGCCATAGCGCACAAATAGGTGGGGCCAAGGTGTCCACACAGTGTTGAGCGTAGAGTCGAAGTTGTTCAAGCACTGTCATTGGCTCTCAGAGCATAGATGATGGGCAGACGCAAGCCTTCTCCGGGTACGACGCGTAGCTCGGTCCCCGGCCCGTAGAACCGAACGCGATCAATCACGCATGATCGTTGTTCAATGCCCACCCACCACCACCACCACATTTTCGCCCGGCATAGCTTGCGGAAGGTGGCTATGGATACAGCTACAGCACAAGAAGGTCAAAATATCGGAGCTTGACGAGTATAACACTACGTGGTCGAACTGAAGACAAAGCATCGTCTAATTAAAGGTCCCGCGCAAGTAATTGATGCTGGGCAAAATTTGGCAGAATTTGGCTAGACAAACAATGCAAGTACATGATTTCAGACCCGTGGCGCTTTTCTGACGAGCATCTGGCAGAACCCATGAGAGAGGTAGCAGCACCTCTCAAAAACGCGCTTCCAGCTCGTCGGTCAACGCAACGGTCTCAGACATCTCTTTGTTCTCTTCATCTTTGCTACTCCCGGCAATCGCAAAACCAGCCGGCTTGCTTTGCGTGAACCCGCCTGCACGGTACCGCAACCAAACCCTGTCTGCGTGAACGGATAACGGCTCTCCAGTATCGTTGAGGAGCGCGTCTAGATCGCGGTTCCGCACAGCCGCGGCGATGGAAGAGAACGTGCGCTGCAATGCTCTGCCGTTCCTGACGATGCAGAATGCCCCGTACAGGTTGGCCAAAAGTGCGCACATCAGGGCTATGCCATATACAAGCCACAAGCGAGACGCTTTGTACCTGTACATGTTGAAGTCCGGTGTCACGAGTGCTTGCACTTCGGTGTAGAGTCCGAGATTGGCCGTGTCTGACATCAGCGATGCGGTCAAGTTTGTACAGGCGTCCTCCAGCTGTCGGCCTAGGTTATCGTACGATGTCGAAGCGAGGGAAAGTGCGAGCGTGTTGGAGCTCCCACCATTGTCCTTCTCAAAGCTCGCTTGTGTAGTGAAGACGGAACTAAGGACGCTGGTGTACGTAGGCACCAGTAGAAATGAACTGGTGGAGTCGAAGTCGAAGCTGAGGGTTCCATAAAGGTACTGCGACATGGCGCCGACCAGACTTAGAGAAGCGTAAGTGGTCAAGAGCTCGGGGCTGGCTCCATTGATGTCTGATGCATTCTTGCCCGCGAGGACGTCTGACTGGGACAGTGTCTCGAGCGGCGCGCCGTACTGCACAACACGAACAGAGGTAGTCTGGCTGCCGTTCATGTAGCTGACCGAAGCGGCGTATGTGGCGTTGAAAAAGCCACAAGAGAATCCCGTCGTGTTGTGGTAAATGAGGGGATACTCCGGATCAACCGGCAGACTGAACTCGTCTGTCGCGTAAACGACATCGACGGTCAAAGCCTTCGTGTCGTGTAGCGGTGGCTCCAAGGCCGCGTAATAGGCATTCCCGGCCAAGCTTGTGTCATTCAAGAATGTGCTCGTGGCATTGTAGACGTATGCCGTGCCCAAAAAGTGGGATGGGTCGGAGTCAACGGGGTGCATGATAGGATCCGAAGAGGGGGTAATGGCGTTGGTGAGATTCACATCGAGCACGCCTATGGAAGATTGGGGGATATCCGTGCATCTAAGAACTGGACCCCCGAAGGCAATGTCATAACTGCAACTTCGGCCACATCCTTGGGGTGGAGCCCAAGATAGAATATTGCCGCCATCCAGAACGCTTCTGGCAAGTCTTTGGAAGCTGGCGGACGGATTCATGTAGATGAAGCGCAGCGAGTCTTGTGAATGATCGGTTGAATTGGCGCCAATGTATTCCAAAAAGAAGTAGGAACTGGCAGTCGCGGCTATGCGGTCGAGCGACGGGTCAGGAACGCGCAAGCTGATCTCGATAGGGTCGGCAGATGCGACTGATAGTGCGTTGGGCGCGAAGATACCGACAAGGGAAAGCGTTTGTATGATTCCAGCCAGGAAGAGAACATAGAGCACGCTGCTTGTGAACAGTGTGGACGGAAGAACGGAGTAAGACGGGAGTGAAAAGAGGACGTCGAGGTTATTCAAGGTGACGTCGTTCCTACGGATGTACAGCCATATCTAACGCGTAGCGTAAGTTTCCGGAGTACGAAGGTTGGAGGACAGTGGGAGTGGGACTTACACTCTGCGTCAAGGCAATACCGACAGACACTTGCAGGAGCATCTGGACCAATCCTGCTAGGGCGTTGCCAATGTCCCGAACCCACGTTTGCGATATAGCGAAGTCGTCGATGTCTCTCCTATCGAGCACGCTTAGGAAGAGATGATGGCCAATGCATGTCGCCGATGCAGTGAGGAGAACGCCTATCATAATGACGTGCGTCTTCCATGTTCCGGCACGAGGGGACGACGTCTTAGAGGGTAGAGTAAAGCTCGAGCTCGATGCAGAGAGATCACTGGGTGAGTCACCCTTCTCTGACCCCCCCGAGCGCTCGAGCTCGTTTGCGGACGTCCTCAAGTAGATCATTCCGTGGTCTCTGCGTATGATCGGTTGTGATGATACGGCGAGGTTCGATATCCGTACAGGCTACAGACTCGACAAGAGCCTGCCTACCGCGAAGTGAGGGCTTATTCCATATCTGTGCGAAGGTCGCTTATAAGCGGGGTTGACGCCGAGAGCATCACCAGCGTACATAGTTACAAGCAATGCATCGCGACAGCTTCGCCACCCGAATGAATGCACCACTGATCTCCAGGTTGATACCAGCCGGGTGAATCTCTCCTTCGATGGTCGGTAGTAGTCACACGATGCACTGTAGGGCCTGGGCGCTGATGAATCAGGCAATGAGCTTCATCCATGCCCGCGTATGCCTCTAGGAGTTCGAGCATAGAGTGCTGCCGAATAGAGGCCATGAGCAAAGTGCACAAACATTTTGGTCGTAAGCGGGAGACCTTCACTCGTCAACGCGTTAACGTCCAGAGTGGACGGCGTGGGAGTCTGATCGGCAAAATGTTGATTACCGGGGTAGTCGTCATGGTCAGCGCGTCAGCGCTCAGACCAAGCTCAGACAACCCTTCACATGGCCTGGCACACTGGCCCATATCACTCAAAGCCTTGGTCGCAGCGCACGACATGTATGAGTTCACCTGGACAGCTGCCTACCGTACTGCTAGCCGCTGGGTATAAACTTTGAGTTGCTTCTGGATAGATTTTGCTGATGGCACGTGGCTGGACTTCGGATCTAAAGCCGACAAGGCCGGACGCGACCGTCTTTCTCTCCAACCATCATGTTGGCGGCAAGTTGGCGCTCTACGTTGTTCGCAGTAGATGACCTTGCAAAGCATATGAATTGATACACTCAAGAAGATTCTTGTGTCGCGTGGTCCTGGAGAGCACGCAGTTGCGATCGCTACCTTCTAAACTGAAGATAAAGCATCGTTCAAAAACACTAGCTTCAAGCAGAAACAGAGGAATAGGCCAAATCGACATTATAGGTACCACTCCAATGACCTCTCTACGATCTGAAGTCTTGAATTAACGACTACCACACAGAACACTCGATAGCGCGGTAGCACCTCTCAGAAACGTGCTTCCATCTCGTCCGTCAACGCAACGGTTTCGGACATCTCCTCCCCTTCTTCGCCCTTGCTACTCCCGGAAATCGCGAAGCCAGCCGGCTTGCCCTGCGTATACCCGCCCGCGCGGTATCGCAACCTGACCCTGTCCGCGCGAGTGGACAGCGGCTCTCCAGTATCGTTGAGGAGCGCGTCGAGCTCGCGATCCCGCACGGATGCGGCGATGGATGAGAACGAGCGTTGCATCGCTCCGCCGTTCTGAGCGATGCATCTCAAGCCGTACACGTCGGCCAGGAGGGAGACGCCTAGGCCGATGCCGTATACCAGCCATAGGCGCGATGCCTGGTACTTGTACACGTTGAAGTCTGGCGTGACGGTCGCTTGGACCTGCGTGTACTGACCGAGATTGGCCGTGTTCGACATCAAGGATGCCGTCAAGTTTGTACACGCATCTTCAAGTAGCCGGCCTAGGTTGCGGTAGAACGGCGAAGCGAGGGAAAGGGAGGACGTTGATATATCGGAAGGGGAATTGCCCGTGTTGTCGACAAATATGGAGTTCATCACGCTTGTGTACATCGGCGATACAAGATTCGTGTCTAGTTTAAGAGAGATGTTCCCAAGGAGATATAGGGTTAAAGCGCCGACCAGACTCGTCGCAGAGTAGGTGGGAAGAGGTGCGAGATCCGTGCCATTGATATAAGAGTACGGCACCGAAAATAGCATATCGAATTCCGCTCTCAGCGGCTCACCGTAGTCCACGATACGGGCTGAGGTAGCTTGACCGCCATCCGTGTAATTGACGGACGCTGCGTAAGTTGCATTGAAGAATGCACAAGAGTGACCAACAAGGTTGGCCATGTCCCAGAAGCCTGAGGAATTGAAGTGATTCGCAGCATAAACGATGTCGAAGGAAAATGGCTGTTTATCTGATACCCTCCAAGACGTTGACTGGGGCGTAATCAGCGATGTGAACTCACTCCAGATATCCACGGCTGTTGTCGCATTGTAGACGTACGTCGGCCCCAAGAAGTAGGACGGATCAGAGACATCAGTATAATTAGGATAAAATATCCCGCCTTGCCCAACATCTTCCAAGCCCGTAGAATTCCAAGGCAGTAAACCAATGGAAGACTGCGGAATATCCACGCATTTTAAGGCAGGTCCCCAGTATTGAACGTCATAATTGCATGTCCCTCCACAGCGCGGGGGGGCTGACCATGGTAAGATGGAGTTACTGTTTAGAACGAGTCGAGCGAGATTCTGGAAGAGTGGAGATGGGCTGTTGTAAAAGTACGCGATCTTCATGTTGTCTGCGGACCCACCGGGGCCAGGGATGGAATCCTCAAAAAACTCCGATGTCGTTTTAGAACTCAAGCGATCAAGCGATGGGACGGGTACGAGCAAGGTAGAGTTGGCCGGGCTGGCAGGAGCGACTGATAAAGCATTGGGCGCGAAGATAGTGATGAGGGAGAGTGTTTGTATGACTCCCGCGAGGAAAAGAGCATAAAGCACGCTGCTCTTAAAAAGACTCGACGGCAATGTCGTCAGAGACGGGAGGGAGAATAGAACATCGAGGTTGTTCAAGGTCACATCATGCCGACGAACGTATCGCCATATCTGATAAGGGCCGTCAGCTGCGCGTGAGAAATTTTTGCCAGTCTGGCTTACACTCTGCGTCAAGGCGATGGTGACCGATGTCTGAAGCAGGAGCTGGGCAAGCCCTGCCAGAGCGTTTCCAACGTCCCGAACCCAGGTCTGAGATAGGGGATACTCCTCAACGTCCCTGCCATTGAGGTTGTATAGGAAGAAGTGATGGGCAACAGCAATCGCCGCTGCGACGAAGTAGGTTCCGAACATGAGAGCATGCGTTCTCAGCGATCCAGTGGGAGTCGCTCTCGCCGGAGAAGAGAGAGTCAGACTCGAGCGAGATTTGCTACCCGCCGTATGGAGACCGCCCTCCTCTGCTCGTTCAAAGTCATACGAAGGTATCTTCCGGAAGATCATGTTGGGACGCTGGGTGGAGGCGTGGTGAGAGGAAGCCAAGCGTGAGTCCGAGTCGAGAGGTGTCGAGGGTGACTGACGTGGCCATAGCCACTGGTAGCTTCGAGGACTTTATAAGCACACATCGCCGCTCACGATGGCGACCGTCAGACGAATTGCTGTACAAGTGATATAACAACAAATGATCCGCGAAAATGACAGACGGCGTCTGTGATAGGTAAGTTGCGAACTGCTTGTGCCAAGTCGGGGTCAAGGTCCCGGAGCAATATCGGCAAATGCCGCATCGCCAACCATTGTACTGCGGAACGTCCGAACTAGACTCGTCCGAATCCTATCGTGGCGATGCTATAGCGTGACAATTCAGTAAATTAGAAGAAAAAAGGAACCCCATGTTGTAGGCTCGCGCTCTTTTACGCGGTCAAGCAAGCGGGTTGGTTCGAGCTCACCCGCGAACTATCATTGGTGCTCGAGCGTAGCCTTGTAATCAGGCTGCTATCGCATGAGGGCGGAAAATACCTCTCAAACTCTTGCACATAGTGCACATGGCGAACTGTGAACGAGACTAGCCCGAGCGCGTGTATCTGCCTTCCTACTTCTCTAGTATGCGCATCATCAGTTGGTATCATGCCGAAAGGTTCGTTCTCAAGCCGATGAATATGAATGATTGCGCATCAAGCATCCACGAGGCCTTCTACTGTGCGTACGAGCATGCATTCCATTCCTAATCCGTCCTATCGTACACCTTCCTATGCTCAGCGACCGACAGTGCGTCCGCTGCGATATGATATCAGTACAAGCAAAACGCGCGACACAAACATAGACGCACGTAACAGTCTTCCTCTCCCCCGCCCCACCCGCCGCAACCTCCGTCTTAGCCCTATTAAGCACCTTCTGAAACTCCGCCACGCGATGCCGCATCCTCGAGTACATATACGCCTTGCTGCACTTGATATGGTAGTGCAGGTAGTTGCGGAACAGCGTGATGTGGCTGATCGTCTCGGCCGCGATGAGCGGGTTGGTGAAGTGCCGGGGGAAGAGGACGAAGGTGACGTAGCCGATGTCGTCCGAGTCGCGCAGGCTGAGAGGCGCGCATCGTCCTAATGCACATGCGGATCCCATTAGTATGGCCTTGTATACTACCCCAGAGTATAGCCGCATACCTGCGAGATTGACTAGCCCGAACTCCTCGAGCACTGCACCGGTGATCTGGGGTATGATCTAGCGCAGCTTGAGCATCGCTTGCTTTTCCTAAGCGCTCAGCGCTCAGCGCCAGCACTCGGTAGACGCATA
Source organism: Peniophora sp. CBMAI 1063 (assembly GCA_900536885.1). NCBI lineage: Eukaryota > Fungi > Basidiomycota > Agaricomycetes > Russulales > Peniophoraceae > Peniophora > Peniophora sp. CBMAI 1063. Next base: position 61,645 of record UWZB01000568.1, read on the forward strand.
ATACTATCTCGTCGCAAGATACAGGTAAAACGGAGTCGAAGCAAGGCACTAAACAAGACGAGACGGGGTAGGATGGGGATCTCGCGGAGATGACGGTGGGCGTGAGCAAGAGGCGTGCCGCGGCTCGGCCTCCGCGCAATGCCTCAAACTTAGATCCTGTCATTGTCATGAAGAATTTGACCTCCTATCCACCACTGTGAGCGCAACGTTACCCTAGCAAACCTACGTATACCATTACCGCTGGATACACCATGACTGGCTGATCGCCCTCAAGAATATACATCTACTATACTCCAACGCTGGCCCGCGCTGACGGGCCGGAATGAAGACATGGTCCGAACCGCATCGTGTCGGGACTACGAGCTAGGCAGACGCAAGTCTTCAGAAAATACATGTGCTCGTATGTAGTAGTCTATTGTACGGGGCTGAGGCTAAGAAACATTGTGGTAGGGTTAGCAATACCTCACGTACGCGCACTCGTCAAGCCGATCGTTTCGGACATCTCCATCTCCTCATCGTCTTCGTCCTTGAAACCATGAGCAAGCGTAAACCCCGCCCCCTTTCCCGCCGCATGGCTACCCGCGAGATAGCGTAGCTTGACCGTCTTTGCTTGATCAGGCAGGAACCCCTTCGGCTCGTTGAGGAGCACGTCCAGATTGCGGCTCCGCACGGACGCAGCGATGGAAGAGAAGGTACGTTGCATTGCGCCACCGTTTTTGGAGATGCAGAACACGCCATAGAGGTCAGCGCAAAATGCGCTGAGCAGAGCCAGACCGTATACAAGCCATAGGCGAGACGCCTGATAGGCGTACACGTCGTTGTCTGGTATCACGGTCGCAGGAATCTGGGCATACAGTCCAAGATTGGCCGTATCTGACATCAAAGATGCTGTCAAGTTCGTGCAAGCGTCCTCCAGCAGGCTACCCAAGTTATTGTAGTATGTCGAAACCAGGGAAAGTGAGAATGCGTTGTCTCTCGTACTACTGCCTTTTAAAACGTCAGGTATCCCGGTGAAGTTCGTGTGCATGGTAAAGATTGAGCTGAGTACGCTCGTGAATGATGGGGTCAAGACAAGGTTGTCTATTCCGATGGTCCCATAAACGTATTTCGCTATAGCACTGGCTATACCAAGGGCGGCATACGTAGAAAGAAACTCGGGGTCCGACCCATGGAGGTACGACCCATTCACATCGCCTGTGTAGGTGATCGGCCCAAGTTGAGCGCCGTACTCCACGACGCGGCTGGCAATTGTTTGACTACCGTTCGTGTAGTTGACGGAAGTGGTGTATGTCGCGTTATGAAAGACACACGAGTAGCCGGTCATGTTGTAGTACACCATTGGCGCGTATGGGATCGTGAAACCATTGGTCGCATAGACGACGTCAAGAGTGAACGGCTGGTCTGCATAAGCAGTCGACGCGAAGATTGGTGCGGCGTTCGGACCTCCTCCTGGAGGCCAAATAGTGGTGCTCCCGAGACTGGTTGTGGCGTTATAGACGTATGCTCCTTCCAGGAAGTACGATGGGTCCACAACGTCGACGCTGGGATCCACGGAGGCGTTGAAATTGATCCATTCGGTGTAGTTTGAGCTGAATACATCTATGGAGGACTGCGGGACATCTGCGCATCTCAAAGCAGGTCCCCAGTAGCTGACTTCGTAATTGCATCCTCGACCACAGTCTGCCGGAGGATCCCATGAGAGTATGGAGCCGCTGTCTAGAACAGCACGAGCGAGCCTTTGAAAGCCGGACGACGGGCTCAGGTAGGCATACTGGGCCGAGCATTCATCCGTCTCGTCAACGCTCGGACAGATGAAGTCGACAAACAGGAAGTAGGTGCTAGTGGCCGCAGGGATGCGATCAAGTAGCGGGACAGGAACGCTCAGGTTGAAACCGGTCGGACTGGCAGGCACGACCGATAGAGCGTTGGGCGCAAAGACGCTCACGAGGGAGAGCGTCTGGATCACTCCTGCTAGGATGAGAACGTAGAGCACGTCGCTCTTGAATAGGCTCGATGGCATGCTCGAGATGGATGGGAGTGAGAATAGAACATCAAGGTTGTTTAAGGTTACGCGATTCCCGCGGATGTACAGCCATATCTAACGCCCGTTGTCAGCCGTACACACGATACCTACGATAGGTCTGATACGCACACTCTGTGTCAAGGCGACCCCGACCGAGATCTGCAGGAGGAACTGGGTCAGGCCTGCTAGGGCATTCCCGATGTCCCGAACCCATGTCTGCGAGATGGTAAACTCTTCGACGTTTCTCCGGTTCAGGGCTGACAGAAAGACGTGATGGGCAACGCAGACTGCCGTGGCAATGAACAAGACGCCGAACATGAATGCGTGCGTCTTCCATGGAGAGGTACTCGTCCGTCGCCTCGGGGAGGGTTTGCCGAAGCTTGAGCGAGATGCGGCAATGCTCTCATTAGGACTGTCTCCCGGTTTCTCGAGGTCACGCGCAGACGTCCTCTGGTAGATCATGACCATGTCGGACTGCAGAAAGCTTTGTCGTTTGACGGGTAATACGTGGAAGTGTTCCAGGTTCTCACCCCGAAGCTTTATAGCGGCGCGATCGGGCGCAAAGGTCCAAGTACAGGCTGGGAAAGATGATGACTGATTCCGTATAGCAGACTTGACAAGCGCCCATTACTTGATACATCTATCACGAACAATCAGCATGTGATATGTGGATGGCGATAACAGTACAGTACATTGATCAGTTCAGAACCCATCTCCGTCTTTCAGAGCCGCCCTCTCCGACATCTCAACATCATCCCCATACACCCTCCCGCCCTCTGCAAACAGGAACCCCGCCTTCTCGCCTCCTCCACCCCCACCTCCACCATCCCTATACCTCAACCCAACCTTCTCCGCCCTCTTCGGCAACGGTTCCCCCGGCTCATTCAACAACACGTCCAAGTCGCGATTCCTAACCGACGCAGCGATAGACGAGAACGAGCACTGCATCGCCCGCCCGTTTTTCTGCACGCAGTATAGTCCGTATATGTCGGCTATCAGCGCGGCGCCGAGGGCTATACCGTATACGAGCCACAATCGCGGCGCTTGGTAGCGGTATACGTTGTGATCCGGTACGACGGTCGCGTCTACTTGGGTGTATAATCCGAGATCGGCGGTATCGGACATAAGCGACGCCGTCAAGTTCGTACATGCGTCTTCCAGCAGTCGGGCGAGGTTATCGTAGTAGGGCGAGACGAGCGCGAGGGAGAGCTTGTTCATCCCGTTGTCGAAGCTCGTGGGTGTCGTAAGCACCGAGCTAAGCATGCTCGTGTATACAGGGGCCAGCGCTGGCTCATCATTCGCCGAGTTCGTCGAGAACGCCATGGTCCCATAGACGTATTGCGACATAGCGCTCGCAAGGCCAATCGCGGCATATGTCGACTGGAACGTCGCGTTGTTCCCATTGACATATTCGGCCTTTGCTACTCCAGGATCCGGAACTGGTCCAAGCTGCTCGCCGTACTCCTTCACGCGCACCGTAGTTGTCTGACTGCCGTTGTAGTACTTGATGGACGCAGTATACGAGGCGTTGTGGAAGGTGCAGGTGTAGCCGGTCATGTTGTAGTACACCGGATCGCTGAGCTTGAACGGTAACGTGAAGTTGTTCCTGGCGTAGACGACGTCGAGGGAGAACGGTAAGCCGTAGGGATACGACTGGAAGATAGGGACTAATTCATCGGTCCATGTCGTTCCGTAGCCGAAGCTAGTCGTCGCGTTGTATGCGTACGCGCCTTCTATATAGTGGGTGGGGTTGGAGACCTGGATGCCCGGAGCGAGCGCCGCTTTGGCGGCGTTGAACGTTGTGAAGTTCGTGTTGAATACTTCGATGGATGACTGTGGGATGTCCGTACACTTGAGAGCAGGACCCCAGTACTCGACTTCGTACCAGCACCCCCGACCACATTCTGATGGAGCGGTCCACGGGAAGATAGTGCTGCCGTCCAACACACCACGAGCGAGCCGCTGGAAGTTCGAAGAGGGGTTCATGTAATAGAAGTCGCCGGACCCAGAGGACTGCAAGAAGTACGAGCTTGCGGTTGCGGGTATGCGATCGAGGGAGGTTATGGGTACGCGTAGGTTCGCTGTAATGGCGCTGGCGGATACGACGGACATGGCACTGGGCGCGAAGATACCGACGAGGGAAAACGCCTGGATGATGGCCGCGAGTATGAGTACATAGAGTACGCTGCTGCTGAAGAGTGTCGATGGTATAGTCGCGAACGCTGGGAGGGCGAACAGGACGTCGAGGTTGTTTAAAGTGACGCGGTTCCTCCGGACGTATAGCCATATCTGTGGGGAATAGCGTCAGTTGTATATGGGCGTGAACTTCAAATGGATACGCACGCTTTGCGTCAAAGCCACCCCGACCGAGATCTGTAGCAGCCAATGTGCCACCCACGCGAAAGCGTTGCCTATATCCCGCACCCACGTCTGCGATATGGCGAAACTATCGACGTCCCTCCCATTCAACACATGCAGAAAGACATGATGCGCGACGCAGACAGCCGCCGCTAGCAGGAATGTGCCGAACATAAGCGCGTGGGCCGTCCATATCCTGTTTCGCCGTTGCGCGCGTGTTGGAGGTACGGAGGACACAGAGGACGCCTGTTTGTGCAGACTCCCTCCCTCCTCAATAGTCTGGACCCCTTCGTACGACAACGACTTTCTGTCGTAGATCATCTCCACGGCCGGCGTGAAAGAGCGTCCAGGGGAGGTGTGGCGAGGGCGATATCATCGGTACCTCATATATTGAGGTTGCACAGGTCCGCTGGCTGGCAGGGGGACACGCTTTGATGCAACTCAAGTACGCGCGTCCGTATATGGTGAACGGCATTGTACATGCGTGTGCTGCGCAGGCTTTACATGGCGGGCCCCGGGCAGGCCATTAATGTGGAAATTATTGCAGTCTGAGCATCGGTCTTTCGGTACTCTCTGGGCTAGTGGAGACATTCACGTAGGATTCAAAAGGATAAGATAGCGGAGGGCGTACACAGCTGTCTGGAAGACACAGTCAAGTTCCCACCTCGGAGTTATCGGGGTCCGGGGAGCGTGTGACTAGAACTCCGGGTCCGAGACGATCACTGGTCCATGGACCTTCGAAGTCCATCAATTTGATCGAGAGCTATATGCGGCTTTACTACATAAGACTATCCACCCTACTATGTTCCATATTCTTGGCTCATGTCATCAAGAGCAGAGACAACACCAGCGGCGGCCAAACGGGAGTGGAAAGAGTCAGGTATCCGTATAGCACAAAAACGCATACTTTTATCGCTGCGCGCTCAGACTCGCGCTTGCGTCTACAGACAGGATGACGAGGGCAGGATGAAGGGAGAGGGGTGCGGACCGAGGTTACAGATGTAATGTACAGCCGAGATCCTTCGTTCGTGCGAGCGTGAATGGGGGTTGAACAGACGAAAGACGAAGAGCGAGAACCAATAAGTACTAGTGGGCAAGCCGAAGGAGACTAGCGAAGGATGAGAGAGAAGAGGGGATGGACCGGAGCGGAAAGCATGCGTAAACATACAGAGAAAAGAACTTCATGTGGGTGCATACATATCAATAGACACCAGCCAGCACCGTGACCATATTCAAATTCTGCATCACCTCAAATAGTGACCTCGCTCAAGCTCTGTGCGACGCCCTCAGCATCCTTATCCTCTTTCCCGGCCGCTGCAGCGAAGCTGAAGCCTTCCCTCCTCACGCCGCCCGTACCACTAGTCTTCGCGCCCTCCTTGCCGTCGTGCGAGCCCTTGGGGCTGGCGTGTGCCGGTCGCGGGCTGGTGGCGGGGCTGGTGGTGCTCTCGTTGAGACGCGACGAGCCGCGTTGAGAGGCCGTGCGGCTGCCTGTGCGGGACATGGGGTGGTGCGATGTAGCATGCGCGGCTTGACGCTCGATCTTAGCTTCAACAGCTGCTTCGCGCGCAGAAACGTCCACAGGCCTGTCAAAGTGCATGCGTCAACCTCTGCAACTGCAGTGTGGGAAAGCATGACTTACTTGGCAGCACCGAACGGATTAGCCTTGGAACCCGGCAACGAAGGCGAAGCCAACGGGCTCGGAGTCCCACTCGGCGCCCCCGTACGCGGAAGAAGATTCAACGGCCTCCTCCCGCCCACACTGGGCGTCGGCGGCGTCGAGCTCGTCGGGCTCGTACTCTGCCTACTCGGTCCCCTCCTCCACGTCTCGCCCGACTCGGCCGCACTAGGCGGCTGCTCCTCCCTCTCCCTCTCCCTCTGTCCATCGCGCCTAAAGCCACCACCGAATCCACCACGGCGCGGCTCGTCAGTGCTAGGCTGGAACCGGCTGCCCTTCGACCACGTCTCCTCGTTATCGGCTGCACCGGCTGATCCGGCTCCGACGCCGAAGTTCGAGCGTTTGCGTTCGGGCTCTGCGGGGCGGGCGGGGCGGGAAGAGCGCCATGCGTCGGCTGTATCAGCCGCGCTGGGCGGTAACGGCTCCCTGTCTCCCCTCGGAGGCCGATCTCCGCGTTCAAATCCACCACCGCCACCTTCGCGCCTCTCGAAGCCGCCACGGTCGCCGCCGCCGAAGCCGCCGCCGCCACGAGGAGCGGGGGGTAAGGGGCCAGGGCGAGATGAGCGCCAGTCGGATTCGAACTTGGTATCGTCGAAGCTCCCGCCACGGTCGCCGCCTCCGAAGCCGGGACGGCCATCGCGTTCTTTCGGCGGTTCGGCTACTGAGATGCGGACTGTGCGGCCTGCGAGGGGCTGTGTGATATATCAGTAAGAATTGCATAGACCACGGATAGACTGGGAGGAATAAAGCAATGAGTGAAGCAGTGTGGGTAGAGTTTGGTTTAGCCTGGCCACGAGCACTGGTAAAACTACCAGTGACGGATGTACGTCTCCCACACGTCAGAGTCACTTTGCAACCGAATCCGCAGATACAGAAAGCTCATGCGCGAAGTTACTCGCAGGAGTAGACCCGACCCGCGTCGGATGCATTGCGATGAGAGCAAGAGATGCAAGCGCATCACGCTTGCAAATATATCGGACCCTCGAACGAGAGCGAGCTCACTCTGGCAGATGTGCCAGACCGCCCGACCAATTCTGGAGCTAAGGGGTCCGTATCGAAAAGGTCGACGGGTGCCAAAGGGCACTCGCGTCCGAGCAAGGACGCAACGCCATTCCCTTGCACGTCACGGATATCCCGCATCTCGTCCCAGGAGCGCAGCCCGATCATCTCCATCCCAACCGCATCCCGATCTACACCACGGAAAGCGTACGTACCGTTCCAGACTTCGCCAGCGCGCCCTTGAGATCGTCGAGACTGCCGAACTCGACGTAGCCGAAGCCTTTGGGCCTGTCGTCGCGGTCCTTGATAACTTTCACACTCTTTACCTGAACATATATACCCATCCATTAGCACCGGATGACGCCGTGTGGCAAGAGGTGAGGTGTGGACGCACGGAAAGGCCATCAAAGAACGCCTCGAGATCCTGCTCGCTAAGATCGAAGGCCATGTTGCCCACGAAAGCCGTGTAAGGCGGCGAAGTCGGGAGAGGAAGATCTTCGCGGGGCGGGAATCCTCCGCCACGGTCGGCTATACTCGTACAACCCCATCAGTATAATCTCTTACTATACATGGTACTCAATACGCACGGCGAGAAGAGAGATAGTCGTCACGGCCGCCGCGAGGGCCGCCGTCGTTTGCGCCCGAAGCTGAAGGCGAAGTGTGGATGAGTATGAGTTGAATGAGGTCAGATCGGTGCAGACGTACGGGCTGTAGGCAGATTATCCATCTCGTCTGCCCAGGAGCCGAGCGCTACACCGGCTCGTCAGTCACTAGGTACACATCCACGAGAGTGAAGCAAGCGTACAATCGTCGACCAAGAAATCGCTCAAGGCCATTTTCTGCTGCTTATTTCCTTTCTTCGGCGCTATTCATGACGCATCAGCATACTATTGCCGTATAAGGTATGACAGAAGGAGTAAGCATACCCATGATTGCGACTAGGCTTTTATTCGCTCGAGTTCGAAGTGTGAGCGGGTGAAGGTGGTGGGTGCTCGAAATTGAGGCGCTTACGGCACGCGAGACGGCCCGCGCTCGGATGTCATCAGTTCGGGGGTGCCTGGATAGACCTCAACTCTACCATCGTCCGCCATGATCCTCCTCGAGGTGCGCTCGTATCTCTCAATATAATACACCACTCGCTTATATGAACGTATGACAGCCGCACAACTACATCATCCAACAAACCATCATCGAGAAACTCGAGAAGTAAAGCACTCCATCTCATCATCCCGCCCGAACGTGTATCTAAGCACAATGAACCCCACAGGCCCACCGCGCTCGATGTCTCATTCGTCGATTTCGACGGCGTGCGCTTTCGGCTGACGACGCCCGAGCGCAAGACGCAGTTAACGCTGAGCATGAGCATCCGATGCTGGTCCGAGCTCGTCTCGTACGGTGCCCTCGAGCTGCTCAGCCGAGAATACGGCTCCCTCCTCCGCTCAGCGCCCGAGCCAGACTATGACGTCTCGCTTGACATCGATCTCGAACAAGTACCACCAGCAGGAGGTAAATATACTTCAGATCCACTCGCGTCCGAGATCAACACGCTGAAACACGGCCGTGATATCCTGTAGAAGCCCGCGACTCGTTCATCAAGAACCTCTCGCTCCTCAAACGCAACGCCCTCGCCGCGCCCTTCGAGCGCGCGTTTGCTGAGCAGAAACACCTCGAGGAGTCTGGTGGCGATAAGGGCGCGCTGATGCAGGTTCATTATCGTGACGAGGAGGCTATCTACGTTCAGGCTGCCCCGGATCGTGTCACTGTGATATTCAGTACGGTGTTCAGGGAGGAGACAGATAGGATCTTTGGGAAGGTGTTCTTACAGGTTCGTTTTCTATCTCACTGTAGCACTCGCGAAGTGGGGTACTAATGCGAATGTGTGTGGCGATCAGGAATTTGTCGACGCGCGCCGCCTTCCCCAGATCCAAAACGCGCCCCAAGTCCTCTTCACGAACCGCGACCCGCCGCTCGAGATCCGCGGCCTGCCCGGCCTGCGCGACTCGGACGACATCGGCTACGTCACCTTTGTCCTCTTCCCTCGGCACTTCACCAACCCGCTCGTCGCGGCCGAGACGATCAGCCACATCACGCTGTTCCGCGACTACCTGCACTACCATATCAAGTGCAGCAAGGCGTATATGCATAGTAGGATGCGGCATCGCGTCGCGGAGTTTCAGAAGGTGCTTAATAGGGCTAAGACGGAGGTTGCGGCTGGCGGGGCGGGGGAGAGGAAGACTGTTACGTGCGTATGCGCTTGTGTTGCGAGTTGTGCTTGTACTGATATCATCTTGCAGCGGACGCACCGTCGGCCGCTAAGCGTTGGGCGGTGTACGATAGGATGGATCAGGGATGGAACGCATGCTGGTACGCACAGACGTAGAAGGACCTTTTACTAGTGAATGCTTGATGCACATATCTACTGAACCGGCGTGCGAGAACTCCTGGCCAACGAGAGCGCGAGTCAAGGTTATCCCCTATTCGTATTTGGGTACACCTTGTATGTGTCATACCCTGCAGCTCGACCAGCGGCAACGGTTTAGCAGGCAAGTGAGCACCCACATAATGCATATTGAAGATATGTCGTGGTGCGCGATTTTAGTGCGCACTCAGTGGCTGTTATGCACGCTTATATAGATACCGGACCCTACTGCTCACCTTCTTTGACTTGTCTGAACGATAGACCACCCGTCGTCCCTCGGCCTCATTTGTCGGCACAGATAGATCTGTTCATGGCTTTGCCCCACCGCAGCATTGACTGCCGATTCTCGCCATCTCGATGCCATCTCTGCGCTTAGTGTCATTTCCGCGTGAGCGGGAAGGCGCCCTGTCCTCTATGTGTAAAAAGTCGGGCGGCCTATCAGTCTGCAAGCAATAAAAGCGCATCATCGTTGCGACAACGATTCAGACAAGCGGCTCGGATGCGCGTTCCTGAGTGTCGAACCAATGTCGAACAGTGTGATGGCGTCTTATCTGCTGAAGGCTGTATTGTCGTATACTACTGTTATACTTTCTGTGCGCTGAATATACCTCATTTTGTAGACGGCAGGGACAGGAGAGCTTGGCTGATTCAGACTCCCGAACTGGAGAGCTCGAGTATCTGCCGCGGCCGACGCGCGGTCGTTGTATTGAACGGCGTATCAAGACGGGCATCATGAATCCCGCAGCCTGTCGTACCGAGCGTCCCGACTACTCACAAACATACGGATAAGCCTACGCAGCTGAGTTGCGTTCGGCAGGGAAGCCGGCCGTATCACGGAAAGATCCGGGCCGTGAGTGCCGCAACGCCGAGTTAGCGCTCGGCCGACGAGCTTTTGTCCTCCTACATCCATGTCCTCCACCCTCAGCTCCTAGCATCTGCTCCTCGCTTATTTCAATGATACAATACCGCTGTATCTAGCAAACTATATACTCAATCGACCGAAGCCCGGACTCTCAGACCACCCTCAGCGAGACGCTCACTAGCCGCCTTAGAGTCCACCTTGCCAAATGTAGTCCAACAGCCACCCTTCATCATTCTGATGTAACCGCCGTACTGCACTTGTACCCGCCTACCTATTTTTCTAGCCTGAACATCCTTGAAAACCATGCGCGTATATCTCAGCTTGTCTATACAGCCTATTCGGCTGGTAAACCTGGCTCGGAATCTGCTCCTTGTTTTCTGCATGGCGTCGGCCACTCTGGCCACACGCCGTGAAACAAATGGTTGACAAGCACTACACTGTGGGAGATGATCATACCTACTTGGAGACCACATCTCCTTCTCTCTTCACTATCTTGGACATTGGTGCCGAAACTGTTCTCGCCCTGCGAGGTACCCGCACAGCGCCCGCCGGCATGCACGCCACGGATGACACCTTATACAATGTGAAAGCATCCAGTACATACACTCGCTGTCAGGGTCTGGCTACTATAAAGCGAGAGTTCGAATCAAGCGCACGTAGTAGCATCTTGTTTCATCACTGCTTGTCTAACCTGCCTTTTGCTCCTCAGCTGCTCGATATCCTCGTGAGCATTTACCTGCCGCTACAACAGGATGACGACCTACGAAAGAGCGCCCCTGGACGACCTCGACGGTCTAAAAGACGACCATTTTCGCGATGGAATGGCGCGGAGCGCATCGCGCTTGAGCTCAACCTCAACTCTTGTCCCCTCGAACACGCACCGGGCACGTCGGTCTGGGGCGTGGAAAGCCTATCTTCTCATTCTTTCCCCATTGATCTTTGCTTCGGCCATATGTGCCGGTCACCACGTCTTCCTATCAGTCCTCGATGGGAAGGACGTTGACAGCTTCTCGATATCTCAAACGTGGTTTCGAGATGCTGGGAATGCCCTCGCGAAGATTGTTCAGTTTCTTCTCATCGTGTCGGTTGGGATTGTTCTAACGCAAAGCGTGCGTGTACCTCGTTCTCTCTCGGTGGTATATGTGGCTGACAGTGCATCTTAGATATGGTCGTATATCCGAGGACATCGCGTGACGTTGAGGAATCTTGATGCCTTGTACTCGCTACCATCCTTCTCGAGTCTACCCTCGATGGCTGCAGGGGGCCGCATAGTTGGTGTCCTTCTCCTGGCGGTTGTGATGAAGACACTCTCCCTTGTTTCAATCTTCGCGCCCAACGCCCTCTCGGTCGTGCCCGCATCCTACGAAAGGCGCGACTTGATTGTCCCTGTTCCTGGTCTCGATGGCATCTCCCTGCCAACCAGCTCTTACTTCTTTCGCGATGGGTTATGCGCCGGAGGCTCGTCATCAACATGCGACGACGGATTCTTCTACATGAATCCCTCGTCTAGCTTTCAGAGACTCACTCGTCGTGTTTTGGATGGCGGTGCCATACTCCCATGGGCGCCTCCCCCGGGCTGCAGCCGTGGGTGCAGTTATGATGTCCATTATTGGGGACCCGCTTTGAACTGCACCATCATCCCGCCGAGCTCAATAGAGCCCATCGACACAGATTTCGCATCTTCGAGCGGGCTTCACAGCACGACCGACATCAAGGTCACCGATCCCACACACTATCTGGAAGGGGCCCACGTTTACAACGCCACGACCAACTTTGGGTCTGGTTATACTTGGAATGGCGGTCAGGATCAGAGTCAAGACTCAGGTTACGTCAAAGGATCGCCGATTGCGATGTTCTTCTCGAGTCCCCCCAAAGACTCGTTCTCCTTTGACGTCGTCTATGCCACGAATGAGTTTAAACTGCCGTTTACGTCCCAAACTATGATATCCTACAATCTGACGGGTTATACTTGCGCCTTTCATAACGCATCGTATACGGCCTCCGTCAACTATACGAATGGCTTCCAGACGACGTCGATCGATATCACCGATTATGGCGCCCCATTGGGATCGGTGCAAGATCTACACCAGGAACTGCCCGCGTCATACGTCCATGAGACAGACCCAGATATATTGTCCTCATTCGCCGCTACGAGCCTGGCTAATGCTATGTCTCAATACGTGTACGGGAACATTGCCCTGACAGAGATCAGTCTTAATAACTTGAGTTACCCTACACTGGCGCCTGCGTACACGAGCGTCCTAAACTCCATTTTCACCACCCAGACCACCTTGGCTGATGGCAGCGGTCCCAGCGAGGCGGATACGCTGTCGCTATCACTCATCTCATCAGCCTACGACAATCTCGGACAACTTCTGGAGGACGCATGCACGAACTTGACGGCGTCCTTGATGTCGGACACCGCCAATCTCGGGCTTAACCAGTCTGTGTCGGCGATTGTCATCCCCGATCACAACATATACAAGTACAAGCCATTTCGCTTGTGGCTTGTCTACGGCATCGCTCTCCTGGTCACGCTCGTAGCTGACATATATGGCCTCATTTGCATCCTCGCGAACGGCGGTGCGATGCAACGTGATTTCTCTTCCATCGCCGCGTCTGTGCGGAGCCGCGATCTGGACGCGCTCCTCGGCGAGCCCGGAGAGCCCTTGACGGATCGCGCGAAGAAGGTCAAGCTGCGATACCGAGGTGGAAATCCTGTGAAAGGATGGAGGGCTGGTTTCACCGTTGCTGAGAATCCCAGGGGCGAAGAAGATGCAGAGATGATGGCCGAAACGACCAGGTTGACGAAGGAACTGTAGGCGCGTATATGAGAAGGTGGTCCGGTTTTGGTGTTAAACCTACGACAGATGCCATCTTGGGCAATCTTACGTCACTTCGATAGCGGCTGCTTGATATGTACTGCTCATATTTATACCCCTATACAGTGCTTAATTTGCGTGATTTAGTGCTGTGGCTTAAATGTGACGAGCAGATTGAAGTCTTGCCGGCAGGTACTGCACAGTCAGCTTTGCCAAGCCAGATGTAGATGTTGTCCCATCACAGAGAGACGCCCATGTCAGATATCTATCATCTTCGAGTGGTGGTGCATGGTGGAAGACAGGACGTTCAGCCAGATGCCGCGGCGGATTTCGGCCCTCGGGCAAGTCTTGCCGATAGCCGGATTCTCACGCATCACGCGTGAAAATCTAAATCGCGGTTTCCACCCGCCCACCATCTCCGCGCGTATGAGTACTGCCCTCGAGTCATGTATATGTACACTGCTATAGGATGACGAGCAACAATACACCTCCTTCTTACGCCGGAGTCACCTATCAGAAGGCGATTTCAGCAGTCAAAGTTTCGCGAATAACTCGCACTACGACGCCAAGTATTCGACGACGTATACACGTAGAAGGACAGTGTGCTGGACGGCCGACGTCCAAGAGGTGCTTGACAGAGCTTAGGGGCCCTTTCGTACGTCTCGTGCTGAGAACGTTAACCATGTGGGTGCTGACGAATGGATAGAGTACGTACGGTCAGATATCCAATTTAGGGTATGTTACGATAGGAAGAGGTGCAATCGGACGGCCTCATCGTATGCACACTTGCTGCTCCTGGAAAGAGACAATAAACGCTCAATGTGCTTTCGTGATTTCCGAGTGACTACTGAACGACGAGTGGATGGAGGATGAACGATGAACAAGGAAAACGATCTAGCCTGTCGCTGCGCCCATCTCAACCCCTCTGCTGAGTTCGATACTGCTCATCGCCAACTATACAGAAATTTGTCGTGCACAATGTTGAGCGCTTCGCTGTGCGGGACGCCTTACAACAGGGATCCGCATTCCTTGCGCATTCCGGCCACCTAGCGAGTGGTGACACAGACAGGCTCTTGCGTAGCCAGCATACCCGCGCCGGATATCTATATCATGGACGAATGTGGGTGGTCAATGGATGTTTCGAGTGTGTTGCACGGCATTGCTGATCCTTCGTAGGTCATCGGGACTGCTGCTGTCGACTCGGAGCGCCCGAGCTCGCTGCTCCGGCCGAGCATGCGGCCGACCATTTGCCTGCGACAGTGTGGTACATTGAGAGGATGGGCGTTGCAAGTCATAGTCGAGTACTTGCCTACAGGTATGATGGATCACCTGTCGCGCAGTTTGCACATTAAACTCGCCATCTACAGACGACTACAGACCGCGAGGTGGGGACCACAGGCTCCTCGATCAAGAGAACCCGGACGAGACGCCACCCGGCTAGCTCAGCGAATATCAGTTTTTCCCGCCCCGCACGCGCTGGGTGCTCGGCGGTGGCATTCAAAGACTTGCGAGTGGTAGCTCTTTCCACACCCATCGTTGGCATGCCGCGCGTACTGGTCTACGGCACTCACGATGCTACGCTACTCGAAGGAGCTTGCACAAGACGCTTGAACCACAACGTAATGCTCCCGATTCGTCAATCAACTTCCACTGGCGGCTAGGATATCCGCTGTCAACCCGGCACTACAGCGGACCATCAGTTGCTGTCCCGAGGTCGACGACTCGACGCCCGCACCCGCATCTGGTACGCGTCATAGGTGCCCCACATTCTCGTTCGAAACGTTCAACGACTACAAACGGGAAAACTCACCGTCAGCGCCCCGCAACATGCACGGGGTGAATCGATATAAAGGCTTGAGCTCTACCGGTCCCGCATACCACGATTGTCCACAACACTTTTCGAACCTCAGCTCTTTCTTCGCACACGTTCCCGGCAAGTAGATCGCTGTCTTTTGCACTTGCTGTCTTATCATGAATCATCCCACCAAGTCGTCATTCGCCGGACAATGGAAGGGAGGCAGCCTACGTGCGGCTGCTTCACGCCCAAGCTCGACTGTCTCTTCTCCCGCGCCGACGTCTCGCCCCGGGATATCGCAGACACGCTACGTCATGTTTGGCACATTTGTCGTCGCGTTGGCGCTTAGCGTTGCCCATCACTTTTTCCTGACTATCCTCGACGGGAAGCATGTCGACAAGTCCGGCCTGACGCAGACCTGGGTTCGGGATATTGGGAATGCCCTAGCTGGAATGACGGGGTTCCTTCTTCAAGCCTCAGTTGGGGTAGCCCTGACTCAGAGCGTACGTGATCCTTCGGAGACCACTGTCTACAGGCGTAGCTGACGATTGTCGTTAGATATGGTTGTACATCCGCGGAAACCGCCTGACATTGAATAATCTCGATATATTATTCTCCCTTCCGTCCCTATCGGATCTACCATCGAGCCTTTTCAAGAGCAGCGTGCTCTACGTCCTCTTACTCGCGGTAGTGATCAAGGCGCTCTCCCTCGTCAGCGTCTTCGCACCCAACGCCCTATCGGTCATACCTGCCCATCCCATCAGGTCCAACTTGAGCGTTCCCTTCCCATCGCTCGATCGCATAGACGGCACCGTCAGTTCACGCTTGAAACCAGTGAATAGCACGCATTACCGCTACATCGGCTCTTCCCCTCGCTTCCAGAGACTCGCTCGGGGTGTTCTGGACGGTAACACCATATTGCCGTGGGCCCCTCCGGACGGTTGTGGCCGGGAATGCGATTACCACCTCAACTACTCGGGACCAGCGCTGAGATGCAGCGATATCTCCAAATCCTTGATCGATCTGCTTCCAGTGAATTCCACCCTGTCTTCTAAGTTGGATGCGACTCTGGATCCCGACGTCCATGTATCCAACGCCTCACACTTCTTAGCGTCGACATACCTCTACAACGCGACAGCGACTTTCTTGAACGGCACCGCCTTGCCTGGGTGGAGCTCAAACTCCAAGAACTGGACCGAGTCAGACAATAGGTCGCTTGCTCTCGATGTTGTCTATGCCGTGAATCAGTTTGGCCTCCCGGCCAACGCCTCGCTGAACCGCTAGGATATGGTTGGATACCATTGCGAGTTCTGGAACGCCTCATACAATGCCACTGTACATCATTCGGGGGGCAGTCCGACCACCAGTGTCCACATCGTGGATTACATCGCACCGCTCAACACGACTCTGGGTGTGCCGGTGCTTGCGCCGATGTCGGCTAGCAACGGATCGGACGTTAACCTCACCTCTGCGTATGCTGCGCTAAGTCTAGTCGGCGCCATGTTAGAGTATATTCAGGGCACCATATACTTTGACCTCGGCTCGCAAAACTTTATTGAGCTAGCGCCGACGTATACGGGGGTGCTCAACTCCCTTGTCTCTACATATGCAGAGTTCTCAGGGGGTATCGGCACCCTTTCCCTTTCCCTTTCTAAGGACATGGCATACAATGACATGGGGAGCCTGCTAGAACAGGCTTGTACAAACCTGACTGCATCATTGATGTCGGACGCGGCCACCCCCAGGCCTACTAGGAATGTTACTGGGACCAGCATGCCAAATTACAATGTGTACGAGTACCACGCAGTACGCCTGTGGCTGGCATACGGTATTGCCCTGGCCGCATCCCTGTTGGCCGACGCATACGGATTGGTCTGCGTCTACCAGAATGGCGGAGCGATGCAACGCTCGTTCTCCTCCATCGCCGCATCAGTGCGGAATCGCGATCTAGACGCGCTTCTCGGCGAGCCCGGAGAGGCGTCACCGGTTCGTGCTGAGAAGACCAAGCTGCGCTACCGCTCTGGAAGGTTTGTTAGGGGAGCAAGAGCAGGTTTCGCGATTGCCGAGGATCGCAACGATGAAGATGTGGAGTTGGGCGAGGCGACGGGCCTGAGAGGCGACGGGCCTGAGAGGCGACGGGCCTGACGAGCGACTCGGACTCGGAGGCGCACTTCTGACGGCATGTGCAACTGCCTTTTCAAAACACTCGAGGGGAAGGTACTAGCTTGACCGTAGGTGTCCCTGGGTCTTATGTGACCTAAATGTATATATTGAAGCGTAGTAAATATTCTGGCTCTTACACCGATTGCGCGATTCGCTGGCGGAGGCTCGACCCAAAAATAGATGCATCTGCCAATCATCTGTGAACTTCTTGAAGCTTGAAGCGCTCTAGACCCCGCTTGCCACTGCAGCACTTAGTACGGCCTAGCATCCGATATCCATCGATCTATCAAGCTTAGGCTTCAGGCGGTGGTAGGAAGGTGTAGGGCGCTTTCGGGTGTTGTCTGGGTGGAACTGTGATTTCCCACGTCAAAGCCCACCGAAGGTGTAGGTCGCAACTTGCGTCCGGCTGTCATGGTGAACATCTACCCATCGTACCCTGGTGCTCTGACGTATCCACGGCATACGCTGACGGCCACAACCACTCCTGCATTACTCACACTTATCGGTCTGAAATCTCCAACGTTTAAGGAGACCATCAGACCAATTGCGACCGAATGAATTCGAACGACTATCATTTTGGCGCCACGTGGTGCCCTCACCTCGCATTCATCGATTCAATACATTTCAGATGGACACGCCTGAGCGCGTAGCGCTTCATCCTGATCCTATGTCCAAGCTATGGAGCGCCGATATAAGCTACGACATCGTCAAGTCTGCGAATGCCGTGGCTCCCTTTTCCATCCCTCGATCTGGCTCGCTCCTTCTCGTCAAACCTGAGCGATCCGATAGTACTCTCCCATATCAAGGGTTTAGCCATGTCAACGACTTACAGAAGAACGCCTGTCCGCGACCCCGAAGATTCCGGCGAAGACGGCTCTCACAAAGGGGCGACTGTGTCTCGCCCAAGCTTAAACATCCGCACCATGATTCGAGGACGGCGCATTGGTAGCTGGAAAGCCCATGTCATCATGTTTGGATCTCTGCTGCTTGCGTTAGCAATATGCATTGCTCACCATGTTCTTTCATCCTACCTTCATGGGAAGGATGTCGAGGCTTTCAAGGTACCCCAGGCTTGGGTCCGGGATATAGTCAATGCCTTTGCCAAGGCCGTACAGGTCACTCTCGGGATCTCAGTCGGAGTCGTTTTAACGCAGAGTGTACGTTCATCTCTGCATCAGCGAATGTGGGATACTGAGACCGGTGCGCTAGATATGGTTCTACGTTCGAGGGAATAACGTGACATTGAGCGACCTCGACACCATCTTCTCCCTGCCGTCCTTCTCGAGCGTACCCACGGCGCTGTTCAACCGGAAGGCGCTCCCCATTCTTCTTCTAGCTGCAGTCATAGAGGCACTCTCTCTCGTTGGGATTTTTGCGCCCAACGCTCTAACGGTCGTACCTGCCGGCGTCCCAATCAATTCCACTGTCGTCGCCAACGTCCCCGATGCCAATCAGGTCGCGTTGCTCACAAGCTCGGACTTTGAACCCATCGACTCCTCTGGCGTCCTCCGCTATATCAAGCCCTCTTCTACTATGCAGTCGCTTGCGGCAGCAGTTCTGAATGGCAGCACCGTACTCCCGTCACAGCCGCCCGTGCAATGCGGTCGAGGGTGCAGCTACCATGTTGATTACTGGGGACCTGCATTGAAGTGCACGGAGATTCCACAATCCTCGATAGAGGTGTACAACACAAACTACACGACATCGAACGGCGCGAACGCGACCGTAGACCCCAGCATCCATGTCTCCAACCCCACCCACTTCATGGAGGGATCCTACGTCTATAATGCCACCACCAGCTTCGACTACCATGTCAATCGCACCGGACAGTCTACGTCTTTCTTGCAGTCATCGCCGTACGGAAAGCCGCTCACAATCGACGTCATCTACGCCTTGAACAGTTTTACCCTCCCATTCACACCGAGCGACCCGATCTACTACAACCTGACCGGGTACTCGTGTTCATTTGTCAACGCGTCATATACCGCTTCCTACAACTACTCCTCCGAAGAGCAGACAACTGTCGCTCGCGTCACGGAATACGGATCGCCACTTGGGCCATTTGCGGACCCAGGAGGAGTGAATCAGTCATTCGTCTACGGTTTAGGGAGGGGTTCACCGATCCCAAGCGATCAATGGCGGCAGGAGCTGGAAGAGCTCACGTATCCGTACTCTGTGTTGGCCCTCGCGGACGCTTTTTCACGGCAACTTTTCGGGACTCTTGCCTTTTCGAAGAACGCGACGGACGATCCTGCATCCGTCTACCCGAGCCTTGCGTTCGATTCAGTATTCACTACCCACTCTACCGAGAGTGGCAACCAGAGCTCTGGGAGCCTGAACACTCTTTCGCTCTCCCTTATATCGACGTCCTACGACAACCTTGGTCGTTTACTAGAAGACGCGTGTACAAATCTGACGGCGTCTCTGATCTCAACGTCAGCTGCCAATACGGCTGTGAAGCTTGATGACGTAATCAGTCTTCTGTTGGGGACGTCGTACACGAGCGTCTCGGCGATCGTGATACCAGATACCACTGTGTATCAATACCAGGCGTCTCGCCTATGGATCGTATACGGCGTCGCTCTGGCCGTCGCTCTCCTGGCCGACACATACGGATTCTTCTGCATGTTCAGGAATGACGGTGCCATGCAACGCCAGTTTTCTGCCATCGCCGCTTCAGTCCGGGACCGTGAGTTAGACGGCCTGTTCAGCGAACCCGGAAAAGCCTTGCCGGCCCGAGCCAAGACAGTCAAACTACGGTACACCACAGGAGCGTCCGTTCTGGGCGAGAGGGCTGGCTTCAAAGTCACAGAGTCTGAGGGAGTGTATGAAGACGGAGATGGGATGGAAATGCATGAGGCGGAGAGCGACAAGGAGATGTGAAGCCCGTCGCAGGATCCCCAATTTCTACTTCCATCAGCGGTGCCATGAGATGGACTGGCTCACTCGGACGTTACCCTACCACAAAACTCGCCATTTGATGAGATTGGATATTGTAGGATAGTAGCTGGACCTTCCGCTTAGACTCCTTGGTACTACACATCGTTTTCTTCCTCCTTATTTACACTGTGCTCAATCAGGATATGGGTATAGTACGGGATTGACTGTATTCAACGATGTAGTCTTCGAATTGCCTGCGATTCAGATGAAACGTACAGAGTTGATTACGGGACTCTGAATGCTTACTACTGTTGCGAGGATCTTACCGAAGCCGACTCACAAAGTACTTAGTCTACTAATGGCGTCTGTTACTGCCACAGCGAGAGTCTAGTCGCAAGCGTCATGTTTTCTGATCGCAAGTCAGTGTGGCTCGAGAGCTCAACCACGGTGTTGTTGCCTTCATGTTCTAGCCGATCACGAACCACAAACAACGATCGCACAAACTTCGCAACCACCTTCGGCAGAGCACCGACATATAATACGCGTGACCTGAGGTTCCCTATAAGTGATTATCTTGCCTGCACAGGGAATCATAGCGCTCGCTGCTTGGTCACCCCATCATCGCTACCCCCGTCCCCGTTGAGCTCGCCATGCCTGAGTTCATACTACATTCGCCGACCCGCCCTCGCATCATCAACGACATCCACTCTGCAGGATGTTTCGCGCCGTCCCAGCCATCGAGCTATGGCGCGTTCTCGGAGGACTTCTGCAAATCCTCTGCGCCGCCGCCGTCGCCGGTGAAGAGGAGTCAAGCGAAGGAGAATGTGCATCCCGCGGTCGACGCCGTCGCCGTTAGCAAGGCTCTCTTGACTTTTGAAGACAAGCCAAAGCGCGCGCCCCTTGATTCCTTCGTGGAACATCTCGCCAACCACGAAGATACGCCCGTTACGCCGAGCTCAACATCTCGCCCCGCAACGCCGCCGACGTCCGATGGTCCCGCGCTGAAGGAGGCGCTGGGCGCCTTAATGTCCTTTGCTGACTCTCTCGCGGATACAGCGCCGTCGTCGCCAGCAAAGGGTCAGGAGGGGACCTTCGTTGTAAGCGAAAGCGTCAAGAGGGAGCTATTGAATGCTCTCCTGACCATCGCGCACAACGACGAGCTTTCATCGGGGCAGAAATCGGCCAACCAGGTCGAAGGCGGGATGGAGGCCATTACGTCCGGAGTAGCGGAGGAGAGTGTTCCCGCTGCGAAGACTGTCGCGTCGGAGACCAGCAAGGCCGCTGAGCACGAGGCTACTCTGGCCGTTTGTGCTGTTAATGATATTGGGGCCGTACCACTTGCAAGTAACGCCGGTTCTACTGAGAGCGTTCTTGGTGAGAACTTCGTACACTTCTCTACTGATATGCGGACAGCTAACCTTAGACCAGCCTCGCCAAACGTTACCGCCTCCGTCATCGCCGTCACAACTACTCCGCAGGTTCTCAACGCAAACGGCAAGCGTCCCGCGGACGAAGACGGGGGGATGAGATGCTACTACAAGCACAACACCGTCGATGTCAACGAGGACATCATCATACAGGTTGGCGATGCGTACGAGGTTAAGCACCCTCCTCGCGAGTACGACATTGAAGAGATAGGCTTGACATGTTGGGGAGATATCTTGCCTGTCGCCTGTGTGGAGGTGGAGAACGCCATGGCTCATGTGAAGCGGAGGACCGAGTCTCGAAAGAAACGCTGCCCCGCCTGCTTCTGAGTACGTTGTATCTGACCGTTGTATGTCTGCGCCCTTGATAGCTGCGTGTTGTTTGTTTGTTTGTCTTCTTAGTGTACGCCTCGCGATATCAACGTCTGTAACCACGGAATTGATAGTCTCTGCATTCGCCGCGCGTGCTTGCCGAAGTAACCACTGGCTGCCGTTACAACGCGCAGGGTACGGAAAAGCTGAAAGAGGATCAGAAAACTGCAATATTTTGCCAAGAGATGGTTTGCGAAGCTTACGGTCTTGCCCGAAAACCACACGGCGATTCAACCACCAGAAAAAAACGGGGGCCTGGAAGCGAGCGGGACAACCGCAGATCAACCACCAACCACCTTCTCCAATGAGTATAAATCCCAGACGCGCCCCAAACCAAAAGCTGCACCTAACTCTCACCGTGTTAGTCGACTCCTCTTGCTATCTGCGCCTTCGCCCGCATCATGATGTTCTCTGCTGGTGACCACGCCCGCCTCACTCACAAAATGAGCTTCGACCACCTTGCGCCCGGGCACAACGAGCCCTATCTGAGGAACTGTACGTGCAGGTTAGACATAGGTCCTAGTGGCAACCATTGACGTGCACACCTAGCTTGGCCCCCCCGCGGGCCATACTTCCCTCATCCTGACCTCGACATGCCATCGCAGGCGGCAGAGGTACAGCGCACGTTCCCCGGGGACGGTACAGCTGCCGTCGGGCTTTCCTTGTTCGACGTTCCCGCGGAGGATGCCAACCACGACACTGCCGCCAATTTCCAGAGCGCTACCACACCAAGCACCTCTCGCGAGACCGAAGAGCGCAACGAGCTCCTGCGCCTCATAGCCGACTGGCATGCCGAAAGCATCGGTGAGCCCGACCCATCCACACAGCGCGGAATATACGCTGATCATCCTCGTCTAGTCCCCGCCCCGCCTGCACCTGTTCCCGCTCCCGCGTCGTCGTCGCTGCCAGGACCACGCTCTCTGGATGCGACCAACATTGACCGGTATATGTGGTCGACAGCAACCCGGTGCCCGGAGTCCATACAGCGCGCGCACGCCGCTGGCCGCGCACAAAGCCCCGCTTCAACGAGTCAGTACACATTCATCACAGCTCGCAAAGGATGTACTGACGAGGATCGTACCACAGTGTCGGGTATCCCATTCGATCGCGCGCCTTTCATGCCATCTCCTCGTTATATGCCTCCTTCGCCGGCGATGTCCGCGAGCGCTATTGACGAAGCCGACCACGACGCCGAGCCATCTGGCGCGCCCACCTCTCCTGTCAACGCGAATGCGACCACTCCAAACACGTATCCTCCGACTGTCGTCCTGGTCCCCGAAGCGCTTCCGAGCGACATACTGCCTCCCGCGCCGCGCCACCTCAAGCGCATGCGCTCTCTCACCTCCTCCCCCGACGTCGATCAGCCAACGCCCCGCCGCCAGCGCATCAGCTCGCCGGGAGGAAGCCTCTTCTCCGGCACGCCGTCCGTCAAGGGCACGCTCGTCGACGAGAGCGGAGAGGATGGGTGGAAAGGCGAGGCGTTGGGTCTGACGTTCGACGACGACAAGGAGAAGAAGAAGATCAAGGGCATTGTGTTGCTTGATCAGAGTGGATGGGACGCTCTGCAGATTGGCGAGCGCAAGACCGAGGAGGATGAAGAGGCTGATGAGGCGGAGGCGGCTACTGAGGTGGTTGAGAGCGTTGAGGGTGCGCAGGTTTGGGTCGAGGTTGAGGATGTGCAGGACGCTGGCGTGCAGGAGGAAGACACAAGCTCGACGACGTCTGGGGAGGATGGTATGACGAGGTGTATACGCCGCTGCCTGTCGAAGATGACTCGCTCGCCGCCGACGCTCGGGGACGAAGATCTCGAGCGAATCAGAGCTGATATTGCAGCGAGGTTTCCGGATGCAGCCGCTCGCTCAAGGACGCTCACTTATGATGATCTTGAGCGCATCAGCGCTGACATTGATGCGCGCCGTGTGCGCGGCGGCTTGCCGGAGGAGGACACCCGCTCGACGACGCTCAGTGACGATGATCTTGGACGGCTCTACGCTGGCATGAAAGCGAGGCGTCTTCGTTACGGCTTGCCGGAGGATAGTATTCTCTCTCGGCCGCTCAGTGACGAAGATCTTGAGCGGATCAGCGCTGATATCGAAGCGCGCCGTGTGCGCAACGGCTTTCCGAAGGAGGACGCTCGCCCGCCGCTCGGGGTGGACGATCTTGAACGGATCAGCGCTGACATTATGGCGAGGGAGGCCGAGAATCGCGAGTTCTACCGGTGGTTGCAGACCAAGCTGCAGCAGAGCGGGTGGATGCACATGCTGAGGGAGCTCTTCGACAGGGAGAGGGAAGAAGTCGAGCCCATGATCATCTACCGGACGCACGACGATGAGGTCGACCCGGCCTTCGTCGACCCCGACAACGCGCTCTTCGGCTCCTTGACCTTCGAAGAGGCCGTTCCTCCGGAGAGCACCTGGGGCGAGAGCCCCGAGACGCGGCGCGCGGGCGTCGCGATGATCTACCGCAACATGACGGCGTTTGGGAATATGGATCTGCTTTGGTTCCACATGATGCTTGGTTGCGAGGAGGGTTGGTGCCCTTGCGGCGCTTGAGATCGTTGTAGGGGTTTATGGACTGATTGGTGGGAGTGATTGGCGGACCGACTTGTGGTCGCATTGTTATCCGGTTTCTTCGTCATGTTTTCGTGTTACTGTAACATATGATCGTCAGCAATATGTCATGTCAAGTATGAAACTCAAGCGCACGGTATAATTCACCTTGGACAGCACTCCTCTCGACAGGGCGAGCGCGCGAAGGCTGAACACAAATGCGGTTTCAAACAAGGACGTATTCAGTCGCAGCAGTGCATTGCTTGGTATAGTGTACATTCCATTTGAAAGTAGTCCGTGTACATGCGCTCACCGATACAGAATCAGACCTCTAGGAAGTCATCGTCCTCTTCGACAAGCAAGTCTAAGAAACGGAAGAAGCTAGCTGCCGGGAAACCGACGACATTCTGGTAGTCGCCTTCAATCTT
This sequence comes from Peniophora sp. CBMAI 1063, assembly GCA_900536885.1. NCBI lineage: Eukaryota > Fungi > Basidiomycota > Agaricomycetes > Russulales > Peniophoraceae > Peniophora > Peniophora sp. CBMAI 1063. The sequence continues at coordinate 86,414 of UWZB01000568.1, forward strand.
CCGTACGAGCAGCCCTCCCAGGCCCTATACGATACTGGTAAGCGTCGTGCTATGATGATGATCATCGACTAAACGCACTTGAACAGCAAATCCACCTGCGCGGTCAATGCCTTCTCCGGAGTCTGCGTATGCCTCCAAGAGGTAGGTCGGGTTATCGGAGAAGTATACCAGACTTCGCTCTTCTATTGACTGGATCTTGTATCCCGGCGCCGTCAAGATCGGAAATACTACAACTGGCATGAGCACAACTCAGACATCTATGAGTCCAAAAGACACATACCGACAGTAACGCCAGTGACGACTTCGCAAACAGCGCCATTCAACTCCAACAACATTCTCAAGTTCTCCGCCTTGCTATCCGGCTTCTCAAGCAGCTCCTGCTGAATCTGCGGCAGCTCGCTATACGCCACATCGCTCGTGCTGGGCTTCGCATGCGTGAGAACGACGGTATCCGCGCCGATGACGAGGTCGGGCGGGTCGTCCGGGTTCGTCGCGACGAGGCGCTCGTAGACTTCCACGGCTTTGTGCGTCGCCGTCGCGACGGGATATTCGTGTATATCTTCGAACTCGGCCGGGGAGAGGTCTTCGGCGAAGGTGCTGGGTACTATCTCTGCTGATAGGCCCTGTACTATAAATCAGATATATGGCTAATACGCTTGGAGGGGCGCGGGAAGTGTACGCACGAATGTTTCGAGGATCTGTTTTCGGCGGGGTGAGGCCGACGCAAGGATGACACGTTTGCCATGTAGCTTGTTAAGGCCTGGTATCTTGAGCGCGTGGCCCATAACAGCTGGCACTCTTTTCTCGTTGGCCATTGTCTGTCAAGCGGTAAGTTATGGGCGTCTATGGATGAAGATGGTGGATCGAAGAAGGCGTCTGGCTTCGGCTGTTGATGTTGAAGAGTTGTATTCGGATGCTCGGGCCGAGATAGGGGCTTCTGCGGTGCCGCGCTTGCCGCTTGCACGGATATCCACGCGCCTTGCTTCTGCTCCTTCATGTCCTGTGCCATCGCTCTAGCGCGATAGTATAGAGGGGACTCTGATCACAATACGGATTCACTTCAAGCTCGAGAGACAAGCAGAGTGAATAATGCAATTCTCTGCGCCTGCTTTTGGACAATGTACACGCCGCGCGCCTGATGATCAAACGCCCAATGGGAACGCCCCCGGACTCCTCATCCCATCCTTTCCAACAGCCCTAACAGCCATAATCGCATTATCCTTACTAACATCAACCGTCGCCCTTCCCACAAAGCCCACCCCGATAACATTCGTCCACCGCGGCGCGTCCGTCGCGCGCCACAGCACCTCGTACCCGGCCGTCATCCCGCTCTCGTTATCGACGGACCACGTGAGCGTCGAGTTGTTCGTGAGGACCGAGGTGTCGAGCGTTACGTTTTTGGGAGTGCCGGGCGCGGCGGCGAGGGACCAGATCGTTGCGCCGTTTACGCGCGCGACGCGTGCGTTGAAGGGGAAGTCGCAGAATTCGGGGAGGTCGCCGAATTGGGTTCCGTCTTGGACGCGCACGTCCTATTGTGCTCTTTAGTCCTTTGCTCTCAGTTGCAACGGTGGAAGATGACTTGCCTGGTGCTGATGCGCAAAGTTCTCATGCGGCTCCGTGAACCTCGCCGCAGGGAAGCCCTGACGAAGAAACGGCTCATGATCTCCACCCCTCAAGAACCTATCCGCGCGATACACGACCGCCACATTCATATCCGTCACACTATTACTAGCCACGTCCGCGGCGAACCTCGCCAGCTCGCGCGCAGGCGAGTCGTTCTCGCCGCCAACTTGTACGCGGTTGGTCATCTGCGCGAGGGACTCGGTGAATGATGGTACGCCCTGTGCGAAGAGGCGGATCGTGTGCGGGTCGGATGAGCCGGGGTCGCCCTTTGAGGAGCCGACGATGTCGTTTGTGAACATACCTACACGTTACCATCCTCAGCGCAGACTCAAGGTACAGCGGCAGGAAGTAGGTGCACCTTGAACATCCAACCCAGCATCCCTCGTAATATTCGCAAAGTTCCCGCTCCCAAGCAACCCCTGCTCCTCCCCACTAACAGCCCCCAGCATAATCGTCGCCTTCGGCTGCGGCAGCTTCGAAAACACCCTGATCAGCTCGAGCACGACGGCCACGCCGCTCCCGTCGTCGTCCGCGCCCGGCGCGTCGTTGATGAAGTCGGAGTTGTTGGTGTTGCGCGAGTCGTAGTGGCCGGTGATGATGTATACTCTGTTGGGTGTGACTGAGCCGGTGAAGGTCGTTACGACGTTGGAGATGTTCACTGGGAAGAGGATGGAGCCTGATGCTGGCTGTTCAATCAAATGATGCATTCAGTATGGTGTACGTAAAGTGAGACAAGAACTCTCCTACCTGCTCGTACGTCTGAACCTCAACCTTCGCATGCGCCACACCCTCCGTGAGGTTGCCCATCCTCGCCTCAAGCCACCTCTGCGCCGCGCCGACGCCCCTCACCGGGTCAGTCTGCGACGACATCGTGTTGCGCGTGCCGAAACCCACGAGAGACGTGATGATCTCTTCAACATTGGACGAGGAGATGTCGCGCAGGGCAGAGGAGAGCTGAGCTGAGGGGGCTTGGGAAGTGTAGGCTGTTCCTGGTCCGGAGGGGAATGCGTCTGTTAAGGCGCAGGAGAGGGGTACTGAGCGCTCTTCGACGTATAGCTGAAGAGCGACGGAAAGGCTGGCGAGTAGAGGGAGCAAGGCGAACGAACGCATGCTGAATGGCTGGACCTGATCTCAAAATACGACCAGCTTTATAGGATGAGTGGATATAAGACGCGGCAGACATCGTACGGGACGGACAACCCGCGGCGCACAAAGATAGAGATAAGATGTCAGAAGATCACGCAAACATAGAGCGATAGCACTGTAGAACCGCAGGAGAAGAACCACAGAATACTGTCGGAGTCTGTGCTGGCGGTGCCGGCTGCAGAAGCCCTCTGCGTGAGATCGTGCCCACCCACAGGTGACTGGGCATAACATAGGTCCAGGGAAGATCGGTACTGTTGTAGCGAGTCGCCACATGCGCGAAGCATAGAGGGTAGGGATATAGAAAGGCTTGAATACAACGAAGGTGCGGATTCATGGGAAAGGGAAAGCAAGCAGTCTAAAGCGAGAAGGCAGCATATCGATACATCAAAGAAAGGATAAGAAACTTCAATCGTACAGCACTCCCTCATAATCCACGCGAGGCTTAGGCAGAGAGCAGCTCCTTCAGCTCGCCGTTCGACGCCATCTCGGTGACGATGTCTAGTCCGCCCACGAATTCGCCGTTGATGATGAGCTGTGGGAACGTCGGCCACTCGTTCAGGACCTTCAGACCTGCAGTAGCTCTGTTGAGTCAAGACGGTTGGGCAATAGGGTGAGATTGGCGTACCGGATCGCACAGAGTCGTCGCCGAGAATGTCAAAGCTGTCAAAATCGACCTTCTGGTCCCGCAACAGCGCAACCGTGCGCCTGCTAAAGCCACAACGGGGTACATCCGGCGAGCCCTTCATGAACAGCATAACCTAGGCAGCACCCTCAGACTGACGTGTATCGCATAGTCGACGCTGCGAACACACCTTGCTCCTGTTCATCAACCCCCTCAAGCGCTCGTTCAGCTGCTCGGGCGTCTCCTCTGCCGGTGCCGGTGCAGGCGCACGGTCAGTGTGGGATAGTGGCGCAGATGCGGTCGGCCGTGTGTGATGTGCGACGGCAGAAGTAAGTGCAGCAGCGTCCGCGCCCGAGATCCTGCTCAACAATGTATGTCCCTACAATCATTATCAGTCCCATCCATTACAAATATCGAGATTGAGTGCAGACGTACGCGCAAGAGAATAAAACTCGGCACAGCCTCGACGTCAAACGACTCCGTAATATCCGCCTGCTCCTCCGCCTCGATCATCAGCACCAGCAAGCTCGGATACTTCCGCCCCAGCTCGCGCACGACCTCGTTCATCTGCGCGCACGGCGCGGCCCATGGCGCCCAGAAGTTCAGCAGCGACACGCGGGAGAGGTCGGCCGAGAGGAGGGCTTTGAAGTGGTCGGGCGAGGTCACGTCGTGCAGGTTTGGTAGGTTCGCTGCGTCCATGGTGGTGGATGTAGGGGTGCGGGGATGGAGATGGGTGTCCGGGCGAGATGAGTAAAGTGAGCGTTCGCGCAGCGAAAGATGGGCTGGATGAGAAGGCGCGATCATGTCGTTATCTGATAGGCTGACGCCTGTGAAGTGCCCCTATCTTTCCCCTGGGCCGAGAATATTCCATGCACTTCACACTGTCCTCAAGCGTCTCAGTGACCTCGATGACTTCGTACTCGCGAATGTCAACACATTTGTTCACGCTAGTATGAGGTTCGTGTGACAACGCACGCACGCGTACGCGATCTGTATATCAAGTATTATGCGAATGAAATACACCAGTAGCAAAAAGGAGACGGGGCCATCTAACATCGATCGAGTAAAGGAAGGCGCAATGAACAGCAGAGACATCAGGCAGTGAGTAGAGTATGGCAAAATGTGCGGGGGGATGACGCAGGTAGGGTAGGGCAAGAACGAAACCGAAGCGGGAGGAGAGACCGGAGAAGGCAATCTACCAGCGACCGCCTCCTCCACGACCACCATAGCCGGAGTCGCCTCCGCCGCCGTAGCCTCCTCCTCCGCCACCGTATCCACCACCACCGTAGCCTCCACCGCCGCCACCTCCACCGCGACGACCACCGCCACCGCCACCACCGTAGCGACCTAACGATACTCGATTAGCAAACGTGGTCACTGTAAGATTAGAAACGTGACGTACTGCGCCCTCCGCCGCCGCCACCGTACGAGGCCATCTCCTCGAGCTGAGGGGGAATGTCGGCCTTGGCTTCGCGCAAGATAGCCAAGAGCTCGCGTGCAGACTTGGCATTGTCGGTGGTGAAGTAAGTGAAGGATGTACCCTTCATACCCGCACGCTATGGTGGAGGGTCAGCGATCTGGATAAAGGAAGGCCATTATGAGGGATACGCACGCCAGTACGACCGATACGGTGAATGTAGTCCTCGCAGTTGTTGGGGAAGTCGTAGTTCTGCGTATGGTGGTCAGCGCGAGAGTAAGATGAGAGGGTGAAAGACCGCTTACGATGACATAGCCTACATCCTTGACGTCTGGAGGTCGCAAGCGGAAGCGAACGCCAAGACAAAGAGCGCAGAGCAAGATTTGCGCAGACGGATATAGAGAGAAAAGGAGCACAAAAGCCGTCAACAAAACCGAACACAGGCAAGTTGGTCGCAAGCGCCGCGACGGGGGAAACAATAACGTCGAGCAGACAAACAACAACTGAATACCGTCCGTAGGGTTTGTGTAACCTCGAGCCGCGTGAAGCAAGAGGTAGCGGACGAGGCGAACCGCGCCCAGGCGACAAGTTGTGGCAGATCTCGAGCGTCGAGCACATCCAGAGCCGGAGGGTGAGCGTAGACCATCGGTTGTTCTCCAGCAGGACATGAAACGCAGCAAGCTTAAACGTTCCACTCCAGCAGCGTATCGTCGCAGAAAGGCTGGCTCGGACGAGCAAGCCCATCAGATAACGAGAGAGAACTGTAGATGGCCTTGTGACTCCCTCGGTGGCTGGTTGTGCGCGTAGCGTGTTGACCTGCCGTTTGCCATGATGCCTGAGGCGGACCCTAGAACCTGGTAGATGGAGCGCGTTAAGTGGTAAACGGCTGCGGTAGACCGCCCCATTGAGGCGGCGGGTTACGCAGAGTTCGCGTCATCATACCAGCAGACCTAAAGAGTCTGGACGTGGGAAGCCGTAAACATCCCCCACGGCTTACCCGTTGTTCGTCGCAAAGACGTCTCGACAAGATATCGAAGCGCTTGCACCAGGCAATGAATACGTACCGAGACCACGCGAGGCAACGTCAGTTGCGATAAGAATGGGTGAGCGTCCGGCCTTGAACTCGCCGAGAACCCAGTCACGTTCACGCCTGTGAATTCGGTCAATGCGTGCACTATACATCTAGAGATGAAGTTACATACTGCTCCTTGTCACCGTGGATAGCGAGTGCTGGCCAGCCATCTTGACGAAGGTACTTGGTGATGTCGTCCGCCGTACGCTTGGTCGCGACGAAGATAAGGACCTTGGCGTTCTCTGCGCTGATCTGCTCAAGGTGCTTGATAAGCTTGTTGCGCTTCTCGAAATCGCTAACGACGTCGACGATCTGCTTGATGTTGTGGTTGGCGGTGAGCTCCATGGAACCGATGTTGCACTGAATCATGTCCTGCAAGAAGTCCTGTGACAAAAGCGTCAGAAACCTAGTTCCAAATGAATAGAAAGAGACGCGTACAGAGGCGAGGCGCTGGACGTCCTTCGGCCATGTTGCACTGAACATGAGCGTCTGGCGATCGGGACGAATCTGGCCAATGATCTTGCGGATTTGCGGCTCGAAACCCATGTCAAGCATGCGGTCAGCCTCGTCAAGCACGAGGTAGGTAACGCGACGAAGGTTCGTCTTTTGGGTCTCAAGCATGTCGATGAGACGGCCGGGCGTGGCGATAACGATCTCCACCCCACGCTGCAAGTCACGGATTTGCGGCCCCTTCGGTGCACCACCGTAGATAGCCGTGTTGCGAATACGCGAGTTGGAGCCGAACTTCGTGCATTCCTGCTGGATCTGGACGGCCAGCTCACGTGTCGGTGCCAGGATCAGGGCAATGGGCCCATCGCCGGGCGTCAAGAGCGGTTGCGCGTTGATGTGCAACATAGCCGGGAGAGCGAACGAGATGGTCTTTCCGGAACCGGTCTGGGCGATAGCGACGACGTCGCGTCCAGAAAGAGCCATAGGCCACGACTGAGCCTGAATGGGAGACGGCTCCTTGAAGCCAGCCGCGCGAATCGAAGTCATGATATATTCCGGGAAACCCGCCTCCTCGAATGTACGAACGGGCCGAGGAACGTTACGTCCTTGCACCTATCGGAATTATCAATAAAAAGCGCAAACATGCGGTAGACGCGCGCTTTTCTTACCCGGATCTCCTTCTCCTTCCGGAAATCCTCAATCTCGCGCTCAGACCGCTGAGTAACAGCCTTGTCCTCGACATAAAAGTTTTTCTCGAACGGCGTGAGCTTCATGGAGGACCAGTCCTGGTTGCGGAGCGTGCCACCGAGGTTGCTCATCCGGTCGCCGCCGCCGCCTCCACCGTATCCACCGCCGCCGCCGCCGTAGCCTCCACCGCCATAGCCGCCGGAGCTGCCGCCGTAGCCGCCGCCGCCGCCGCCATAACCGCCTCCACCACCGTAAGAACCGCCGTAGGACTGTATTTTTGTCAGCTTATTATTTTCAAGGGGTGGCAGAACGCGTACCATGATGTTACCGAGAGTAGGTCTAAGGGAGAATGAGGCGGGAGGAGAAAGGAAAATGCGCGCTTGACACGCGCGCGTCTCGCTTATGAGGGCGCCCCAATTTTCCCACCTTCGCGGCAAGGTCCGTGCGCCTCCGTCTTCCGATACGGACTTTGTAACGCGTAGCACCGGCACGACCAGTGTACTTAGAGTTACATGTTACGCGTCCCGTACGCGCATCAGGCCCAGTACGAGACCTATGGTGACTGAGTATATGCCCGTTGCGCATGCTCAGACCACAAAAAGCAATAAGTAATTCGCCACACGGCCTCGCGGGCCAGGTCCGATCTGAACTTTATCCCCGCACAAGCGCTCGGCGAAGGCGCCTCTTGATGAAGAGCGTCTGATAAGCGCCAGGCAATACTATAGCCTCGCACCGATATTGTGCTCGACGCGTCCTGCTCTCGACCCACTAACATCATAAGGCCTCACAACACCTGCTGGAGCGGGCGTGGGACTAGCTACATGCGTATGTGATGCTTATCAGCCGGCTTCAGATATCGCCCCGGACCAATGAGCACTCGTGAACTGCCTGCTGCCGCGTGCAGTATCGTCTGACATTTACATGGCCCCCGCTTGCGCAAGCATAGCAAGTGATTGCCACCTCATAGGCAGCTAAATTGAACTTCTCACGATATCACAGTCGCTTCCTCGACGATTACAATACCTACAGCTTAGCACTAGCATCCTTCTCCCACTCATTGAGATAAACTTGCAGATCATCCGTCGAGCGCTGTTAATATAGTCAGCACATGCACATCCTCACCCTCCAAACGTAGCCATACCTCGATCCACCGAATCTTCGCCTTAATCGAATCGTACGCCTGCGCAAGTGCCATATTGTACTTAGACACGTCCTTACCCTCAAAGAACTTCTCCGCGCGCTCGAGGTCCTCCTTCGTGGAGAACCCGGCGTAGGTAGTGCTGACGAGGTATTTGGTCGTCGATGTCGTCTCGAAGCGCTTATAGAGCTACAGACGGTGTGCGTCAGTATGCTGACGTGGGAGAAGGAATGGGTAAAGACGTACAGTGTCGTACTCCTTCTCAAAGTAATCGCGAAGAGGACGGCGCGCTTTGAGGTTCCCGCTGAGGCCCCAGAAGAAGTAGATCACGTCTTGGTTCCTCGATTTCGTAGCGATGAGTCCAAGTGTGCGCTCAATCAGCGCCGGGTCCTGCGTGGCGCCTAACGCGCGCCTGCACCATCATCCGCATCAGCCATCCGCATAGAAAGAAAGGGAAGCATGGAGGATCACGCACATAGACGCTTGGTGGACGCTGGGGTTCTTCCCCGCCTCGAAGAGCTTGAGCACAGCCTCGTACTCCTCAACCCCGCCATGTTTCACGCTCTGCGCGAACGTCGTGCTGAGAAGATCCGCAGGCACAGCGCTCTCATCACCGGCGATGTACTTCGCGAATCGGCTCTTCAGCTCCTTCAACACGCCCTCGTCGCCAGCAGCGGCAGCGCCGCCAACCGCCACCATGCGCAACTGCGTGTCATCTGGGCTCTCGCCTTCGCGGTACTCGTAGCCGAGCTTCTGTACCAGCGGAGCGTAGAGTGAACGGCGGAACGCGTCGAGTTGGGACTTGATGTGCTCGTTCTCCATCCAGGTGCCGACGACGATGCCGAGGTTGTCCGAAATGCCCTGCCATACGAGGTCTATACCCCGATATTAGCGTCGACCGACATCACATCGACAGGGAAGAACGCACACTCGGCTTCAGCGCGCCACACCCACACAAGTCCAAGCGCCGCGCTAATCTTCAACTGCCCACTCTTCGCGAGCGCCATGGCATCGTGCACAAGACCTATGCGGTCCTCAAGCGCGAAGGGAGAGTCGCTCTCAGCTGCTTGGGCAGCAATCTTCTGGAGGCGCTCGGGCGTGTAGAGCACACGGTCTACGAACAACGATGAGCGCTGATTCGAAGAGAAAATGTGGGAATGGATGGAGGCACGTACATACGCCAGCGGTCCCTGCGTTCAGCTTCCACGGCCTGGTCGTATCGATATCGAAGCTGGCTTCGCGCTTGTCGAGTACGGCAGAGCGGTCGAGACCCTTGGAAGAGAGCATCGCGAGAGGTACAGTCCTAGAACGAAGCACATCAGCTTCAGCGGATCGACCAACTTCGCGCAGTGGGCGTACCAAATCGTTTCGTTGTCCTTGTCACTGGGCTCGCCATCCTCCAAGAAGCGATCCTGGCGGACTTTAATGCTCTTCCCGTCTTCCGACTCGGTGACCTTGAGCACCGGGAAGCCCATAGCAGTGACCCAGTTGTGCATGAGCTCGTTGATGTCCTTGCCTATGTCACCGCAACATGTCAGCGCTCCAGAAGACTGTGTATGGGAAGCAAGAGACGCACCGGTAGCCTCGGATACGCCAGCCCACAAGTCCGCGGAGACGGTGTTCTTGTAGCTGTGCTTCTTGAGGTAGAGACTGACGCCCTTCAAGAACTCCTTCTCGCCGACATACTCCGACAGCATACGGAGCACCGATGCAGCCTGACCTAGTATGAGTACAGCTTCCTCGCGTTGTAGTACAATGTTCGCTCACCTTCGCATACGACAGCGAGTCAAAGATCTGGTTGATCTGGTTCGGGTCGGGAAGCGGAACCTCGATAGGGTGCGACGACAGCTTCGCGTCAAGACGGAGCGCTTGGTTGAGGTTGGAGTTGATGAACTGCGAGTTGACGCGCCATTCGGGGAAGAGCTGGTCGAGTATGATGGATTCGCCCATCACCGTCGCGAATCCTTCGTTCAGGTAGAGGTTGTCCCACCAGGCCATTGTCGTGATGTCGCCGAACCACATGTGCGCAATCCTACAAGCGCACGTCAGAACGAGTTCACACGTTACTGATGGTATGTCGGGATACGCACTCGTGCGACTGCGTCCCTGCGACGCGCATCCGCCGGGTGAGGTCCTGGCTGTTGGGGTCAACCAGAATGGCGGAGGTGCGGCCTGTAATGAGACCCTGTCAATGACCGGTCAGTGATATGTATAACAAATATAGAGCGGCAGCGCCTACCCAATTCTCCATCGCGCCAGCGTCGAAGTCATGGGCCACAAGTGTGTCGAGCTTGCTGAGCGGATACTCCACGTCGAACACCTTCTCGTACAGCGGTACAGCACGAACGGTCACGTCGAGGCAGAACTGACATTGCCCGATGGCATCCTTCGTAGCGTAGATCCTGAGCGGCCGGACGTTGCCCTTGATAGATGTGTAGCTGCTCTCGATGTACTCGAAGGGACCATTGGCGAATGCGAGGAGGTAAGTCGACATCGGCGGCGTATTCTCGAACGTCGTCGCGGCCCATTCGCCCTTCTCGACACCGGCGTAGAGCGCCTCGGCGACAGAAGGCGAGAAGTCGCTGGCAAGCGTGGATGGGTTCGGCGCGTCGGGAAGTGCGCCGGTGTTGGCAAGCGAAACAGTGTCAGAACGCGAGATCATCGTGACGCCGAATGTAGCCTTGAGCAGCGGCTCATCCCAACATGGTAAAGCACGACGCGCATCGGTCGACTCGAACTGGGTCAACGAGTAGATGCCTCCAGGCCATTGAGACTTGTAGTATCCAACCATGCTGTCCGTAAGGGTGTTGTTAAACGCGATAGAGAGCACAGCTTTGGTTCCGGGGTGAAGCTGGACGGGAAGCGTGTAGGAGACACGTTGCGTGACGGGATCGTAGCTCTTCCCACTGCCGGATAGTCTGAATTTGCCAGCCTTGACCTCCGAAGAGCCGGGCACCGATGTAATGCTGAGAGACTCGTCGTCCAAGACGAGTTCTTCGGCCGCGTGAAGTACGATCTGCGTCGTGGGTTCGACGATGTCGATGCTGTGGCGCGCCTTCTGTCAGATCGTGTATCGTAGCTAATAGTACAGAAACCTGTACCTGATCTTCACGGCTCCAGAGAAAGCCTCCTTCTCGAGATCGGTACGAATAGTGAGATCATAATGCGTAGGCTTGACATTAGTCGGGAGCCTGTACGCATCGCTAGCCTGGGTCGCCATTTTGGTCTCGGCGCTAGTAGGTCCGCCAACTATTTCTGCGTCGTGTCCGCGGTGGAATCGGCAGAATCCTCTTGAAGTAAGAGGACGCGTAGATGGGAGTTGGGTTTGAGAGGGCCGTCCGGATCTCGAGGCAGAAATCGAAAGAGTCCTGGAACGCGTCCATACGGTCATGCGCGTCAACCGTGGCGCCTGGCCGAAGCCAGCGACCGTGCGGCGCAGTGACTGAAGGGTCCCATATCCGAGCACCTGCATACAAGTGCTTGCGACTTCCTGGTCGAGGAGGCCTTGCGCGTCTATCCAGGGTACTGTAGATAGTGGAAGCTTCTACGCAGAAGACAGAGCGGGAAGTATGTTGCGCTGTCAAGGCAGGGCCACAGAAGTTCGGACCAAGACGCGTCGACCCAACGCGACGCGTCCCGCGCGTTTAGCGCGTCTTGCTTTCCGACCACCATCACCGCGTTCAGTTCCGTGTAAATCCCTACAAGTCAAATCAGCATTCTTCTTTGATGTGATTGCGCTCAGTGACGTCGGTTACCCGTTTGATTCGGACGTTCGAGGGCCATCGTAAGCACTGCACTGAATACACGGGCGATATTGCATCAAAACGTCTATCGCTGGTTGTAGGGGAGGATATAAGTACCTTGCCGACCAGAGTCGATGACGTTCTTTTCTCTCTTCCCTTTCTCTGATCGTTCTCATCATGACCTCTGCACTTTGGGCTCGTGCCGGCCCATCCGAGCGCGGCTGGTCCGTGCCGCAAGTCATCGTGTTCTCCGTGCTCATGTGTACGTCGCTTGGTCAATAATTGACTAGACTTTGGCTCACGGTGCAGATTAGTAACTTATGCGGCGGTCTTCGTGTATACAATGCGTTGCTTGCTGTATGTCCCATTTTTGCCTCCGAGGCTTCGCGTCGAACTGACAGTCGGGACCCTAGGCGCCCTCACGCACGAATTGCAAACCGCTTGTCACTCTTGCTCGTGACAATCTTCCTCTTCTTGACGACACTCGCGATGTACGGCATATTCCTGGCCGGGTGGCAGCCCTCCTCATTTAGGGTAGTACTCAGCGAGACACGCACTCTATCTATCGTTTGGACTATACTGTTCGCCGTGAACGTATGCCGTTGTCCCTCTATCGCAATAACTGGGCTGACGGATCCTGTTGCGCGCAGATCGTAGTGGGGGACGCTGTTCTCGCATGGCGCGCATGTGTGATTTGGCGGTGGAAAAAGGCCGTTAAGATCACGTCAATGTTTTTACTCTTCGCCGTTGCCGGTGAGTATGCCCTCAGGCCTGATATATCCGCGCGCGCGAGAGTTGATCACCTCGGACAGCGCTCTGGACATTCGCCATCATCATTGGCACCATTGCCCCTTCCATCCCTCCGTCACTTGTCATGAGCGCATGGTCCACAGGCGCCGTGGCCTGGCGCACCTGGTCGGCATCGTTTTCACATTTGTTTATCATCCAACGACTGACCCTCGATGTGACGCAGGCAGCAGCGCCGTCTCTTCCTGTCCAACATCTTTCGTATCGGAAACTCACGCGTCCAAACCTTCGAAGACATACTTGCAGCTCTCGTTGAGCTAGGAGCGGTGTATACCGTTCTATGGGTACGTCGCTCAGAACCAAGAGTCAGTGCTTTGCTCATCAAAAGCGGCTGGAACAGATAGCCTTCTTGATAACGACGTATACCGCGGCAGACCCTTTCCTGAAGTGGATAGAGATCATCATGATCGTCGCCGTCGTACGTCCAGTTACACATTCAACCAAGGTATTGGGCTGACGATCTATGTAGGGATTATACCCTACGCTTACTGTGGTGCTTGTTGCAAGACACAAAACGCCTTTGGCCGACCAGCTTACCGGCATCGAAGCACTTGACGGGTCCGATGTTGACCTGGCGTTCGACGCCAAGTGGGAAGACCGAAGTCTATAGAGCGCACGATGTTGGCAGAGCGCTCACGCGCGTGCATACATGATGGACAAGGACAAGACAAGGACAGCTACACGTATGTAACTTATACATCGATCGAATGCCATTGTGAATACAGAAATATCGTGTTTTGGATGCCATGATGTATGTTTTACAGTGCTTGTCTGCTTGTCTGCGCAAAGTATCAGCAAGGAGTGTGCTCGGTATGTCGAGGAGCACGTACCACGCGATTTTGGACGGGCTTCACCGCTCGAGCTCAGCCACCCGGTACAGAAGCGGCACCGCCGTATGGAGCGCATCAAGCTGCCCCTGCGTAACCGGCAAATACGCGTCCTCAACCATCAACACCAACAAGTCCCTCAAGAAAGTCCTGCACGAGTTCACACGCGAGTGCTTGTCGAACCTTACATCGCGAGCATGCGTAAGGATGCGGTCGCGCTGCGCCCTCGAGAACGTCCCCAACGCGCGAATCTGGTTCTTCTGGCGGTAATCCGAGTGGCGGCGCTTGCACTCGATGCTCAACGCCCACTTGCCGTACGAGCCCGTGAGGTGGACCATCTTGGATACTTCGTAGCCGGGAATCTCAGGCTTGGACACGTCCCAGAAGAGGAAGGCGTGACGCTCTTTGCCGGCGCGGTATTCCGAATCAAGCCCGGCGGATTGGAGGTAGACGATTTTGTTGTCGACGTCGTCCCTGAATTTCCGCGCCTGGTCAACGTCGTAGGAGTTGTCTGTTGTGGTGCGTCAGCGCCTTCTTCGAGATGAAGGGTAGAAATGAGAAGCGCACCATAGAAGGCCATGATGAAGGATAGGACGAGAGGGATAGGACGAGAAGGATAGGATGAGATAGCTGGTGTGCTGCAGGTCCGTCTCTTCACGCATCCTCTCTATATATTATGAAAGGTATTGCTGATTAGAGCAAACCACAGTCTAAGTGGTTGAGCATCAAGGGGGCATAATGGGAGGCGCCCGTTCACAAACCAGGAACCGACCACATCACTTCGAGAAGCACACAGATCGGACAGACAATGTTTGGCCACTTCTCACGCGGCGTCCGTGCTACATGCGTGTGAGGACATCCAAACCACCATACCACAAACCGGTGGTTGAGCGGTATACGGTGGAGAACGGCGAGATGATGGCCCCGTGAGGCAAGGAAAGATATCGAGAATAGTTTGGCATTAAGGGGGTTTGGGGAGTTAAATGTTTGTGCCCTCAGATTCTACAGGACATGACCGTAATATGTATCTACAGTTATCGACGCGCATAGATGGTACTCGTAGCGCGAGCATCAGGTTTTCGAACGGCCCCGCCCAGACCTGCGAAGCCTGGCACATGAGACCCAATTGGAAGACGGATGGGCTAACCTCACCTGTTCCGTGGTTCTAGGCCTCAGGCTTTCGAAGAAGAAGCGGGACCTCGCGGTCAACTTCTTCAAACCGCTCCTGAGATAGTGGCAAAGTGGGATCTGCGGCCATAGCCTCGAGCAAGTCGCGCGTCCAGACGCGGCAGGTGTTCACACGCGACTTGTCATCGAACTCGATTTCCTTGGCCAGAGCGAGCACACGGTCGCGCTGGGCACAGGTGAACGTTCCAAGTCCGTAGCGCGTGTTGTCCTTCGCAGCGCCAGATACTTGCTGCCTAACGCTTATCTCGAGATGCCACTCGCCAAAGCTCCCTTTCAGATGAATCATCTGCGATACTTCGATCGGGAGGCCGCGGCGAGTGTTGTCCCAGCACAGAACGACGTGGCGATCGCCTTGGCCTCCGCGTGCTTGGTAGTCCTTGGTGAGGCCAGCAGCTTGGAGGTAGACTTCTTTGTTGTCCGCGTTGTCTGGAAAGGCATTGGAGAGGTCGATCTCCGAAGGAAGCCGAACGGCCATGATAGCGGTGTGGATTAATCTGAGGTCACTAGTCAGATGTAGCAGAGGGTGCGAGGATGTAAGAGATGCATACCACGCAGACGATGCGGACGAACGCAGCGATGGCACCGGTGCTTCGCTCGTCACTTTTACTACCTGGTCACTTCCGGTGCCACAAAGGCACCATGCCTTTTATCTTATCAAGGCGCTTTTTGCAATCTGATCAATCTGATCAATCACTAGAACATTTCCTGCCCTTGATTCATAAGGGAGATCCCACCGGTATGGGGTTCAGTATCATTGAGCACTCACATCTTAAGGCAAATACACACAATATGCATGCAACATTAGAAACCGCAAGCCCTCAAGACTCGATGTCATGTAGCATAGGAAGAAAAGTGTATGGAGTATAGTAGTAGTAGATATGGTAGACAACAAATCATGGCAGATTCTTCGACGCCCGCGCCCTGAAGATTTCCATGCCGCTGCTATTCCCAAGATCAGTGTCCGGAGGTACCACGGGCGCGTCTTGGCTCGCAATGTACTCTTCCTCAGTCATCTCGACATCCAGCGGGAAACCAATCGCGTTCTCATGGGTGTTCATGTAGGCACCGAGCTCCCGAGCCAGGTTAAACACGTCCTGTTCCACTTGGGCGATCTCCTCTGGAGGAACGGGTCCCACAATGCGGCTTCGAAGGGGCTCGTAAGCAAAGGAACGTGCTCTCTGGCCCATCTTCCAAAAGAAATGAACCCCTTCCATATGCTCCGGCTCGTCCGCGTTCCAACGCGCGAGGAAGGGAAACACCAGCTCGACTTCCGCTTTCTCCATGTCGAACCACTGGATGACGTGCTCGACGGGTTCCGTTTCCTCGGCGGAGATGTAGAGTGTCAGCAACTCCGGCAGGTAGACGCCGCCAAAGGAGCCTTTCGCAGGCCAGTCCGAAGGGTGCTCATACGATTTGACATCATGCAGCTCGAGATGCTCCAATTCGGGCATGTGCTGGAAGTATTGTGCCAGAAGATACAACGGGATTCGACCAACATTCGTGAGCGTCAACGACCGGAGCTGATCGTACAGACTAGAGGCGCCCTGCACGAGGCGTACTGTAGGCATATAGAAGTTGCTAATCTCGAGGCTCTCAAGCTGAGGGAATAGCTCGTTGAGGTACGGGAGGTCGTTTTCATCCAGGTGCTGAAGCGCGGCTATGCAGCCGGGGTCGATGTCGGGTGGGGGGACTTCCATGAGATGGACATCATCGCAGCCAAAACCTTCTATACGAAGACTCTCGAGCGAAGACCATTGAACCGCGAAACGGTTGGGGAGAATGGTCTGGAATAGGCGGCCCGCGACGCGGCTGAATGGGCGCCTTTGTTCCCCATGGTACACAAGCTCGAAGACGCGGATGCGTGGTATGATGGTGGGGTGCAGAAGCCCGAGGAGGACAAACGTAAGGGTCGGGTTCTCCCATTTCATGCGATCTGTCCATATGGCATCGATGGGGGAGCGTCCAGCACGGTGGTAGAAGAGCTTGGTCAACTCAGGACTGTGGAGTGGAAGGCGAGTCCAGAGAGAAGGCTGGAGTTGGGTGCCGACCGCGCGGAACCAGGAGCTGACATGCGTTACGTCGAGCGCAAGACGCATCATAGCGAGCGGAGAATCCTCGAGCTCGGGTAGAAAACCCATTGCGTGGGCGAGGAGTTCGGGAGGTAAGGAATATACGGGCGAGCGTCCGGCGGTCCCCGTGATCATATCAACGTCGAACGTAGAAGGAGCCTGTAAACAAGTCAGATATGTGTCGGACAGATCCAGGTACACACTCACGTTGTGAGGTGTTGCGTTGAAGAATGACATCAATGTCGTGATGCGTTGGCCGGCGCAGGAAGGCAGAGTAGGTCGAATCGCAACCAGTGCGATGAGAACGAGTAGAGGAATGAGAGGGCCCGGGTCGAGGCGGGGGTGTTGGGCGTCACTCCGTGCCGCCGGTGTATATGTAGGTTGGGTAGCCAGCCTCGAGGTAGAGGTGCGACCCTTTCATGCCTTATTGTCGCATCTATCGGGAGATGATCACCCCAGGTCAACCGTGGAAGAACGCAACTGGGAACAAGCGCCAGCGGTAAAGCAGAAGACGGCGATCGATATCGCAGCCTTGGTCAGGTGCGCTGGTATTGCCCTTGTTCTCAGGATAGACACGCAGAATGTTGTAGCGAGCCATGCAAAGTTTGCTTTCAGGTGAACAAGGACATGCGCCATATTTGGCGAGTCGTGACGGGCTAAGCACTGGCGGCTACTGTGCGCGTGGCACACGCTCTTGTTCTCGCATGAGAATCTCCCGCTCGGGAAGCCACAGCATAATGCATGATGTCAAAGGGCGAGGGCGCCGGGAGACGAGTTGACTGTTATGGCGATCGCTCGTGAAGGGGCCGGCGTACAGTTGACTCGCGTGTTGGGGCGCTTGTTCCGAGTGATGGCACAGAGGAGGGCCGAGTCTGCACATCACGCATAGCAGTAAACACCAAGGCTGGCTATGATACGAATGCAACGCTGCATCGCTGCATTGAGAGCGATGGTTTGATGATGGAGGTCTGAAGCATTCAAGCAAGTGCTCCCTCGCGCGCGAGCATGCAATCGCCCACGCCGGCTCCGGCGAACTCATCGCAACAGCTTAGCAGCAGGCCCAAACGTCCTTCCCGTGTGTAAGATATCCTGGCAGACGCTCTTGCACATTGTGACTGGGTAAGTTACTGATGAGCAAAAAGTGACGTATGAACCATAGGTCCAGAGCACTGGTCTCCCGCGGTGCATCTCAGAGTGAACGGTCCCCGTCGGGATCGAACTCGCGCCCGTTCGCAAAACAGCGGGGACGAAGTTGCTGCGATGCAGCAACTCCGTCATCGTTGCATGAATGCGTAAGAAGTGTCACTGCCCACATACCTATGTAATGATCACTCATATCCGTCTGAATTGGTACATTTGCTTAAGAAACATAATACGGACCCGAAATTAAGCGTCCATGAGCGCAATCCTTTTCATCCGAGAACATGATCCCGACTGACTCGTCGGAACCGTTCACCAAGCCTCATCGAGCTCCATACTTTCCTCTCCTTCACCATCCTCCACGCTCTCGTCCTCATCCTCTGCATCAGACATGTCGTCTTTCTTCGATACTCCCTGCGCTTGTGCTCGCGCTTCAGCTTCCTCCTGTGCACGCCACACCATCGCGCGGACGCTGAGGTCTGCCTTGCGTGTAGCAAGTAATGAACGCAGACGTGTGCGATCTATCCGAAGGTCCCCGCTGATTGGTGTTCCCGAGTGAGAGCTCTGAACACAGCACCGATAGCGCTCACGTACCTGGCGCGCACCGCAACATTGTGCGCTGCATGTGCTGCAAGGTTGCGTGCGAGTGCTGGTGCAGCAAGCGCGCGTGCCGCATCGGGATCTGTGATCAATGGCGGCGCAGGTGCCAGCAAGTAACGCGTTCCAAGCTCTGAGAGGTCCACTATCAGAACTGTGTAGGAGGAAGGACTCGGAAGTGAGCGTACTGTCCAGGTATACCTCGCAGGCTCGGGATACCTCGAGCGCGCAAGTCTTCACAAGCGGCATAAGCGCACGCAGGCCGCGCATGCGCACATCGGTTCCCCTGAGCGTTGTGAGGCGCTTGTACTCTAGAACAAGGGGAGCAAAGGCCTACTTCAACGACAACCACTCAAGCTTGACGAGATGAGCAAGCGCTGCCCCCGCATCATCTCCGAGGAGCTTGTTCCCCGAAAGGTCAAGTCGAACAAGGGTTGGCGCAAGCGCGACGAGATGGAATGCCCTAGATCGTATGGTTGGCATCTCGCACAGGTGGAGAGGTTTAGTGTGATACGTACGCCTCATCCCCTAGGTCCGCGTTGCGTAGGTTGAGGTCGCGGAGAGGGAGTCCTTGAAGTCGAAGCAAGTCACGATTCGCGAGCGGTGCGTGCGCAAGGCGCAGTGTATGCAGGCGAGCAAAGCGGCCGGGCGTAGCGAGAGCTGAAGGTACAGGGAGTTGGTATCAGCTATGGTAGACGTATACACACAAGCGATGAAAGAACGTACCATCCAGAGTACCTTGTACTGCGCCTAGATTGAGACCCTGCAATGGTGAGCCGGAATGATTCGCAAGCTGCTCGGGCTCGAGCGATGGTCCGAGGTCGAGTGTCGTGAGAGAAGCGGCGGGACCTCCAAGCGCTGATATGATCGCGGGCGTTAGTTTGCCTGCATATATGCACGCCCATCAGCGCTGAATGATAGAGGACACCCTAACGTGATAGCGTACCGTCTCTACCAAGTATGTCGGCAACATCTTGGAGGGAACTCGCTCCGGTGGCCTCGATGCGAGCCGTAAGGCCCGTGCCAGGAAACGCGCGGGCCAGCAACGGTAACAGCGCTGCAGCAGTCGCCGGCGAGGACTCAACGTCTACCAAGAGTGAATGAGTATATTGTCATCATCCCTTGTTTTTGAAGAACACGTACCGCGCAGGGCGCTAAGCCCGAGGCTCTCCTCATCGGCGCTTTCGTCCGCGAAGGATTGCTGAGAGAGATCCAGCTGTTCGTGAATGACACGCAGCTCAAAGCGCGTCCCCTCTCTGTTGACACGCTGTTGACTCTTGCCCTTCATATCCAGCAAGCTCCAGTGCTCTTCCGAGTCGAAGCTACTCTCAGCGAGGGTCCCGCTATCTCCACTC
Organism: Peniophora sp. CBMAI 1063; assembly: GCA_900536885.1. Classification (NCBI taxonomy): domain Eukaryota; kingdom Fungi; phylum Basidiomycota; class Agaricomycetes; order Russulales; family Peniophoraceae; genus Peniophora; species Peniophora sp. CBMAI 1063. The sequence continues at coordinate 106,295 of UWZB01000568.1, forward strand.
GCGTCAAGCTTTAGCAACTTGCCGGGTCTCTCTCCAGCTATATCCACATCGTCACTTGCCTCGAACGATGCGTATGTCCGTTTTCCAAGCTGTAGAGCAGGTACCCGCGCACATGGATATACAGAAGAGAGCGGAGTAGGGCCGAACGTATTGTTGTCGAGTGCCGAAGCATTCCGCTTAGCGCGCGGGGCGGGAGCGTGCATATATGCGCTCGCATCGGACTCGGCGTCCGAAGTCGAGCCAGTACTGCCATACACAGACTCAGCAGAGCCTGCGCTAGAGTTTGACTCAAAGCTTAAGCGCGCGTGCAGGTTCACAGGACGGCCGCGGGCGTCGTACACGACAGGTGAGCCATTGCTCGATGATGTCCGTGATCCGGGTCCAGCAGCCGCCAAAGCGAATAGACGCGCGAGAAAGCTAGCGCGATGTAATCTCTCCGGTCGTCCACGTTTACTGGCCGGAAGGGTGGCAAGGAAGGCCCGCGCTGGTTTGGAGGGTGTGAAAAGCGGGTTGGCCACATCAAGGATCGGTGTGGCGGGCGGCATCACAGGTGAATTCTCGCGGGCGAGACGCGGGAATAGGCGCGCTCCTGAAGGAGAGAGGGTATATATGCGCGTAGTTCTAGGATCGAAGAGCAGAAGAGGCCAGTTCTTGGGTCAGAGGGCGAGCTGGACGGCGTTTGCTATGGCTGGCGGCCAAGTGTGGCGTCTAACGCGTGGCAAATCAGCTGTGGCGCGGCGCGACTGGTAGTTTTCGTATTTGATTCCACCTACACCCGCGGCGCCGTGCCGATGGACGGAAGGCAAGAGGAAGGTGTGGTGGTGGTGGTAACACAGAGAGCTGGGTACCGTGGCAGGCATCGATAAGTAAGCACTGACTGAAAACGAGGATGGGTGCCAACATGAGTGTCAAAGCTTGGGTCGACGCGGTCAGGTGAGTAGACGCGGGCTAGGGTACGCGCCCGGCACGCGATCGCATACGTCATTCGCCATGCTTGATTGCTGCTCGGCGTCTGAGGACCTAAAGCTTAAAGGTCCGAGAGCCGCGAAGCGCACAGTGCTTTCTTCCGGCTCCGAGGCTTGAGATCTCGAGAGGCAAGGGTGGCCGCTGCTGGTGATCCCGATGAGCATGAAAGAGTACAATCCGTATTAAGGTATAAGTATAGCAGCCAGTATTCCGCACCTCTACGTATTCTCATCATATAACTTCTACCCTCTTCTATCTTCTCCTACATGATGATGCAGTCTTTCTTCTTCTTCTCCTTCCGCTCACCCTGCGCTTCAGGGCGCCAGCTCCGCCCACGTTCGCTCGCAAGATCTCCCGCATATCCTTGTCCCACTCCATGTGGATGGCCTCCGGGGCTTTGAGCTTGTTGGTTGGGCTGATGTTGGCGCTGACGATTGCGTTGCTCGTACCGCATACGCGCTGCTTCGTCCTCTTCGCCTTGAAGTTGACGCGCGAGCGCTTCACTATGTGAGTGATTCTATCTTTAGCACGTAGAAGATGTACGGGGGAAGAACCACTTACTCGCCGGCCTCTCCGCTCCCAGCCGCATCGGATGGTCTCCATCCGGCCCAGTCGCCACCGACAGGCGCACTCGGCGTAAACCTATGATCGACGAACGAAGCACTCGCTTGGTCAACGTCTTCCAGACGTTCCCATACGACGCTTGGTTCTCGCAGGAAGCTTTCGTCGGTCGCGAGGGTATATCTAAGCCAAGAATCAGCAGTAAGATCGGGTGGTCATTGCAACAGGGCTCACAGAGAGCCGTCCGGATGTTTGAACAGTACAGCAAGATGCGCGTTGCGGAAAAGCGCGAAGAGACCGTCGCTACCGAGACCCATGCCTTCGCCTAGACCGTTCATGTGTCATTCAGGAATATATGAGATAGTTCCGACAGGTCGAGACAGACCTAAGGACCCCGCAAGGGTGAATAGTCCGTGATACGTCAACTGCGAGCGCGTAGCATCGAGCCAAGCTCTTAGCGCGATCGCTGCCGTACTGCATCAGCATCGTCCCTTTTCGTGTCTAAAGCAGATAGATGACTGACCATCCTCAACCTTCTGCCTATCCTGTGCGCTCAGACCACCAGTATGACCACTACTTCCGACTGGACCTGCGCTGCCACTCCCACTCGGTCCAGCACTTCCGCTTCCACTGCCGCTTCCACTGGGTTCCGATACAGTGTCGTCGAGCACAAGTTTCCCGCGCGTAAGGACGTCTGCTGCGACGATCACGTCTGTTGCTGCGTCGTAGTCCCGTGCGCGAGTTAGGGCAGAGTATTCGGGTGACGAAGGATCTGCGAGCCATCCGTGCACCAGCGAGATGCCGGCCTGAGCGAAGAGCGCGAGTTCGCCTCCAGTACTTGCGGGTTGGAAGGCAACAGGAGAAGTGAATACGGGGTTGAGGTCCATACCCTCTGTACGTCCGATAGTAAGCGCACACTTCTGTAGGCGGAGAAGACTCCGGACTCACTGATAGTGAGCGGCATAACGCTCAGCGCGGCCCCAATATCGACGTCTGGTGCACTGGATAGAAGATGCTCGGCCAGGTGCGTGCTAAGGTAGTTGTAGCTGACACTGGTCCGTCCAGGTGGATCGATGGGGAGGTGTCCGCGAAGGATCAAGATATTGCCTTGCCTCACAACGGTCAGTCTTTTGCTCGAACAGGTTAGAGAGGCAGGTAGGCTCACAGATGGCGAGGAACGAGCATGGCCTGTCAAATGCCAGATACAGTTAGTGTATGCATGTAGGCATACGAGAACCCTAAACGAGCAGAGCGTACCCTCCGGTATCTTGCATGACAATCTTCCGCCGCGCGCCGTTGAACTCGATCTCCTTCAGATTCCACACCAACGGCTGCTCTTCCTCTCTCGTCGGTGTCCGAGCAGATGAAGCGGGCGCACTAGAGCTCGCATCGGGTACGGGTGTGTTTAAGTGCAAGCTGGGCGCCACAGGCTCGGCAGATGCAGGTGCGACATGAACAGCAGGTGCAGAATCATTGACCGTCGTGGCGCGAGAAGCGTCGACAGGCGGCAGCGCTTCAGCCAAGGAAGTCGAGAAGTTGTCCATGACGGTCTAAGCAGAGATACGAAGAGAGGAGGCACCGGGCGCAGTACCGTCTTACACAGGAATCAGAGGCTTACAGCAGCTACCCCCTGTGCTGCGGGAGACTTGGCAATGTTCGACCTGTTCAAGACCAACCTTTGATTACCTGATTGGGAAATACGTGCCGCGGCAAACGCGGCATTGATCCGGCCACAAATAGGGGGTTTGGACGTTGTTCGGAGCCGCGAGCGCGATTTTCTGCGTTGAACACAGACCATCAGGGTCGCTGTGCACCAGACGTTTGCGCATATTATATCGCTTGGGGTGCATTAGCTCTCGCATATTGCTCTTGCTATCATCTGCTGTCCGCCAGTTTTCTTTCGCTTTCTCACACTGCTCTGCGTATCCTATGCCGGTTCTTCCTACTACAGCTTTGCATAGTTCTATCTGCCATAATCAAAATGGCTCATGATGAGTCGGATGTGGACCCCGACGAGATCCGACGCGCACCCTCACCCGACCCGATTTACCTACACTCCTACCTCTCCACGCACATCGCGTCTACTTCGGCCCATCTCTGCACACCCCTACCAACCTCTTCGCACTTTAAAGCCTTCTCATTATCTCGCGACGAGCTACGCGAGCTTAAATGGGCGAAAGACGAACCACTGCTCGGCCACACGTTCTATCCGCCGGCAACATACTGGTCGCCCTCCGAGAAGGCCCTTTTCTTCCGTGCACTCGCGTCTTGTTCGCGCCTCAGACCGGATCTGATAGCCGAACGCATACGAACGAAGACGACGGCCGAAGTCGAAGCTTGCATCTCTCTACTCGACTCCGCCTTACAATCCACGCCTGAGGAGGAGCTACTACCAAGAGCCAAGTTTCCGCTCGCACATGAGGCACCGCAGGAGTTGATCGAGTACGAGGAGTCGCAGGCGGCTATGTGTATGGAGTATGAAGCGGAGTACGCGGAGGAGATGGTCGCGGAAACGAGGAGGGAGGAAGAGAGGGAGTGGAGGAAGGAGAAGGGCATTGGGACGAGGGTTGGACGACCGAAGAAGGGTGGAACGCGCGAGACTGCGCAGGAGAAGAGAGATCGCGAGATGGAGAAAGAACGTATGTCATGTCTCTTCATTTGTTTCCTGCATGGCCACGCGAGAGTTCGCTAACATAATCCCCACACAGATCGTGCCGATATCGCCGAATGGCGCGCCGAACGCGAACCTTTTTGGGAAGCAGAAGACGCTTTGCGCAATATGGACATAGTCCAACTTGGTGCCCTCGACCGGCTCATCAAACGCGGCGAGCGACAAGGTCCTCTGGACAATGTCGAAGCAGAGGACGGCGTGATCGTGCCGGACTTACTACCCGGACAGCGTGCGACTTCCGATCCACGCGGATCTCAGCAGCCCTCTGCTGGACAATCGGAGGAGGATGCTGTTGCTGGGCCCTCTTCCCAACCCTCACGACCCACTACGCCTGCGCCTGCGTCTACTTCTGCGCTTGCTACTCCTTCCGCTGTCGATGACGAGGAAGATCCCGCGAATCTCTCGCCTGCGTCGAAGTCACGTCTTCGCAAACGCCTATGGATGCGTCGCAAACGGGCCGCAGCAAGAGGTGAGGTGGCTGACATGAGTCGTACCCTGCTCAAACCGGGGAAAAAGGCCAAGGGTGCGAGCGTAAAGACGAAGAAAGGGAGTAAGGGAAAGGGGAAAATAGAGGCTGACTCGGACGACGATGGGGAAGAAGACGAAGATGAGGACGAAGAGGCTGCCGACGCTGAGGACGATCTGGATGGAGATGGAGAGGAGAAAGAGAAAGAGGAGCTTGGAGGAGCCAAGAAGCGATCGTGGGCTGAACGACGAAAGAAAGGGCACAGAGGCGGACAGACACGACCGTACAAGTGAGTAACGCTTCCATCTCGATTGGCGACCTTCTGCTCATTCTTGATGCAGGTTCGAGAGCACGCTCCTCTCTGTGGGGCTTGATGGTGCTGCCCTACGAGAGCGAGGCTTAGGCGGGTTGCTATCATACGGCGGATTGGGTAAACTATCGCGGTATGTCACCTTCTGATGTGGATATTTTCCTCCGCTGACAATGAATTCGTTGCTACCATAGAATATACACATCTCTGGAATTCACCTCACATAACTCGCCGCCGAAGTTCTCCGGTGAATTCCTGCGCTATCTGGTACGGACTCCTATCGTGACTCTCTCTTTGCACGCACTGAGAAGCATACAGGAAGCCCTCGTTCGCGTATTCGCACGTCGCGTGATTGGTATGGCGATCCGCGTGCGTGAGCTCGACTTCGCACTCAAGGGCCATACCAAAGTGTGGAGGTTGGGCAAGCGGCGGATGGTTCTCAAACACCACATCGCCCGTGCTCTTACGCTTGTGGGACCGCCGCGCACGGATAAGAAAGCGTACTTCACTGCCCTCGCGGGACGCTTGGGCGAGGATCCAGATGGCGGTGTCGGGGTGGAGAATATCGCTGATGAGGAGGAGGATGGGGAGATGGCTGACGAGGACGAGGCTGATGTGGATCAGGCTGTCGAAGGAGACGACGAGAAGGATGAGGAGGGAGGAGAACGAGAACGAGCACAGGATGACGGTGCCGAAGACGTTGACGACGTCGACATAGCGAAGAACGGCGCTGCATGGGTCAATCGCCGTGGTCAGCTCGTTCAATCATTTTGGCCGCCACGAGCCTTTGCCGTTCCATACATCGCGACATCCCATCTCCCCTCAATACCGATAACCTACCCATTCGGCATCGATACTCCAGGAACTCGTCCGCAACTCGCTCCATCCGAGGACGCCGAACGGGCGACACGCGAGGCAGAAGCTGCAGAAGATCTTATGGAGAGCGATGCCATCGAACTATCGCGTGAAGTGAAAGACGAGCAAAGGCTGAACGCTATTGACGAGAAGAAAGGCGAAAGGGATGGGAACAGGGTCATGGTCGCGCTCGGATTGATAGCTGCTCCACAACCCGTCTCTAGCAGGAAAAAGAGGGTTCATAAACGCGCTTTGCGGGCGGCCACTGAGGGGAGCGATAGTGAGGTCGATGAAGCGCGTCCTGCGAAGAGGACGCGTAGGCAAGGCGGTTTCAAGGCTCTGCAGAGCGATAAGCTGGCTGCGGCGGACCCCGATGGCGTGCGGATCAAGAGCGCAGCGTACATTGTGGACTCGGACGAGGACATATAGCTTCGAATACGCCAGGACGTCGCGCCACAATCGCGCTTTTACTTCGCGACCACAAACGGCACCGTGTGAAGAGCGCCCGGCGTCTCCCGCCAGTGAAAGTTCGTGCCCCAAGCCCACACCTATCGTCCTTCAAGGTCACCACCACCACCACTGTCACCGACTTCACTTCCCACCGGCACCCGTCGCACACACTTCTCATAACTGCGCAATAGCCCTCACCATCAGACGACGATCACATAATGGCTACCTATCCAGCGCCCAACCATGTGGACCGTCTACCTGTCGAACTCCTCCATGAAGTGTTCGTCTGCGTAAAGGCGCTCTACGGAATAGAGTTCAGAAGTACTGGCATGCCGGCGTGCACGTTCCTTTCGCATGTTTGCCGCCGTTGGAGACAAGTCGCGATACGGTGTCAGTCACTCTGGGCCGAAATCGTCCGTCCGTCGGCAGCCGCCACAAACTTGTGCATATCCCGTTGTCATACGCGACCCCTCCACATCTACGTCAACTCTCGGTATCTCATGGAAAATTCTGAGATGTATCGTCAATCGATTGATGCGGCCCTTCGCGTCCTCGACCGCGCTTGTACACTCTTAATCTCACTGCGCCAAGTTGAAGGCGGCCCCAGTTTCCAAGAGCTCTCTGAGCCAGACTCCCATCTCCATCGACTCTTTCGCAATCTATCTATTCGTCCCAGCCCTTTTTTAGAGTGCCTAGCGATTGTCTCTGCGTACGGCCCCAACGACACCCTTGTACTTCAGCCCTTCGCACACATCAGCCCTGCAACTAAGCCCAAGAACGTACTTCTCAGTGGATGTACGCTACCTTACCCACTACTTTCGTTTTCGCCCCACATGGTGCGACTGACGCTCGTTAACACTGTCGTGTGGTCCACGTTGGACGAGATGATCGCAGTCCTTCAGGCCATGCCTCTCCTTGAGGTCTTTCTCTACTCTCATAACCGAAGACGCACCTTGGGTTTCTATCTAACGAGCTATGGCCCTCATATATTCCATCAGGTGCAGCTGCGTTACATGAAGGAGATGTATCTTAGCTCCTTCTTGTATGAGGATGTATTGATCTACTCCATCGTGTGCACATCAGGGCGGGCCAGAGTTACGTTAAAGCCCTTCAGTTGCAGGGAGGACTGGGATCGTGACTCAACGGTCGGTCATTCCGCACAACTGGTGGACTTGCTGTACAACATGTTGTCGGAATCAGTGCATAACTTGCGTCATGCCCTTTTCACTCGCGACGACTCTCTACTACAGAGTAGTACAGGGCTATATTCGATCAAAGTTCTCCGTGACGAATCAATCTCTATCCAGTTCCTCATCAAAGAGGACTCTGATGGAGACCAAAACCCGTCGCGGCCTGTTCAATCCCTCGTGGTTCGGCTACCGAATCATGGGCATGAACATTTCTCTACAAACATCCTCCTGTTGCATATGTGTTCAGTGCCGCATAGGTTGCATCTTCTCCAATTCACCGGAAACCTTTCCTTCGTGTATCCAACGTACTTGAAGTACATGACACAGTTTACTGAGCAACTAATTCTTCGAACGCACGATGACGTGCACACCCTTATCCGCGTTCTGCCGCAGCTTCAGTCACCCTCGCTCTCCAAGCTTGCAATTCTACTCGTCGACACGGACCTTCCAGAAGCTGAGGTGACTCTGCGAGAACTTGTGGAAGCATTGGAGTCCGCGTATCTGGCGAACGAGCCCACATTGTGGTCACGCCTCACTCTCTCTTGGCGCCCCGCCTCTTCCGATATGATCGAGAAATCTCTTCATATGAGGCTCGATCCAGTGAGGGTCACATCTCATGAGTAGGAGCCAGGCGGCCAGACTGGATTAGGTGCCACCGCATTCAATGTCTCTTGCGTATAACATTCGGCTGAGCAGATGACCCCCGCCGTAATGGAGTGTGTCTGCCAGTCAATACCACGGACACTTACGATAATCAACTCCCTTCACCCCCGGTTCAGACTTTCATTGTACTTAGATTAATGACGAACAAGGCGGGCTTATCTTAGCTCATCAAGAGTCGAAAACAGCACTAGGGACCCAGCAGCCTTCTGAGTAGTAACCGTGTCAACTCGTCAGAGGAATAGAGGCGGCCCACACACTCGGGTAAGAGATCATGATAGCATGATATATGTGGTCGTATGTCATATCAGGCTACTCAAAACATGACAGTCATAGTCGTACACAATAGAGGACATTCAGAGACGCAAGGGACAGCGATATGCTCAGCAATTCGCAGCCAAACCCAAGAGAAGAGAGGAGGGGACCACCACACGAGAACCCAGAGAAAAAGCATTCATCTATGCGAGATCAAACGGTTGTCGACCCAGGGGCCCTAGATATAAGGTCAGTCGTGACTTTCATGCGCAAGTTTGTATGCGGACGTACACTGGGGCGACTGAGGTAGCCGGGCCTGGGTCAGTCCTGAGCGTCGGGAACGCAGAAGTAGCGCAAGCCTGTTCGACATCCCTGTTGTTAAGGCCAGCCGGGAAAGTCAAGGACTTCGTGAAGGGCTTGACGGCCGGGATAACGTCAGAGCAGTCGATCAAAGACCTCTCGTTCTGACCGAGAACAACGAGCTTAGCCATCGCCGCAGCAAAGGTACTGGTCATGTGGTTCTGCTGGTTCACGTTCGCCTGCCAAAAGCACGAGGTGCGCGAGTCACGGGCGAAGTCGTGGTCGGACTGAAGACGGATCTCGCCGCGAAGCGGCGACATGACCTCGCCGGTGTTGGGGCCGTTGCCAGGGAAAAGGGTCCCCTTGAGCTGCGTGTCTATTCAAGAGGTGATGTCAGTGATCTTATTTGGACAGCGATGAGTTTGAGAGTCGCGCTTACCGAGGAAGAACTGGCTGTCGAAGAGACTCGGGGTAGAGTCAAAGGGAGTGCGCGGAATAGTGGCGTCAATCTGCCAGGGATGTCAGGGAACGAAGCCTTGATCGTGGTGGCATGCCACGTACGTTGTCGGCGGCTCCAACGGTATGAGCGGTCAGAAGGGCAACAACCTCAGCGGGAGAGAAGCCACCGCCGTCAGCCATGCGAGCAAGAATCTGGCGGTGTATCGTGAGAAGATGCGCCACACGTGGCAAGACTGCGGACGCACCTTGTCAACAGAGTCGAAGGGCAAGGGAACCGTGCCGTCGGGCGCAGGCTTCGTGCCGTCCTTGCGGCCCTTGAGGAACTGGACTAGAATGAGCTTCAGATGTTCGGATGGGCGACAAGCACGTTCATTACCTGGAGGCGAGGAGCGCCGGGGCAGTTGGTTATACCGACCGCACCCGCGAGCTGAATGAAATCGGCAACGGAAATGCCCGGGTGGCGAGCTATGAACTGCTTCTCAAGAGCTACGATCTCGTCCGTACCGCCATTTGCGGGAAAAGTGGTCTCTATGTCGCCGAACAATACGAAGGAGCCGTCGGCGCCTCCACTGTACAGTACGATGAGCAGACCGTCCAGGAAGAAAGAAACGAAATAATGGAGAAATTCCCCAAAAAATGCTCACCCGAAGGAAGCGTTGGTCTTTGAGATGCCGATCGCGTCGTGGAACGTCAAGCGAAGAGCCTCATGAGCGTTGTCGCCGCACTCATTCTCGAAGAGGTTCTCCTGGATGTCCTTGATGATCGGGAAGAGCGAACAGCACGCCGCGTTGGCCGTGACACCGCCGCCGGGGCACGTGACGCGCCGCTTCTCGAGAGCGGAAGCTAAGGCGATCCAGTAAGTACGGAGTCAGAGAGAAGACAGGCATGACTCACCGCTGGCCGTAGTAGCGAGGGCGACGATCGAAAGGAGAGCAGAGAAGATCATCGCGGTAGATGAAAGACCGGGCGGGATGGAGAACAGAGGAGGTCTGGCTCTATCTCGTCGCAAACCTGCGATATTTATACTCGGATCCTTGTCAGACACGGTGAGCCTAAGCATACGTTTTTGACCTCGTGTGAGATTGCAGGTGCGGGTCGATGAGCTTCACGACTTCATAGTCAAGTTGCAGGCCGACCAATGGACGGAGAGGCATTCGGGTTGCAGTCCACCAGCTCGGATAACATTTTCCAGGCTTTCCGGGCAATGCCCGCCTCTGTGCGAGACCCATTAGCGTTCCTGGCATCTCAATGCATGTATCAGGACTTGGTGCTGCTTAAAATTGCGACTCACTCACGTCTTGCGGCAAGAAAAAGAGTATAAGGGGATGGCTGTGAGGTGGGCGGACTCAGAGCGCTTTTACCGCTTACCATTGTCGTCGACGAGCGCACTGAGAACCAAGAGCAAGTGAATGCCAAGTTGGTTGACAGTTGATAGCAGGTTGTGGCGTGTCATATGCTCAGCGGGATTCTACACGCTACATGTCCAGATCAGTGGTATGCACGGCTTGAGGTGCGAAGCGACTCCCCAGGCATGTTTACCATCCTCCGTCCCTCTGTGCTGGTATATCATTGACCGGTATGATGGCAACTCACTGAGAACAATGCGCTCAACGTTTCCTTTCGGCGCAACGCTGGCTTGCGGGAGCACTCATGGGTCTAGAGAGGGTCGTTTCAGTGCAGACGCAGGCAAATTTTGGCATCCGTGTGCATGTACAATGCGAGGGGAAATGGTTCTAAACCCGCCAAGTGGATGCGTCAGCGCCAACCGCGAAAGGCATCGCGGGTAGACTCAACTGCAAGATCGAGACTGCGGGCATCTGCTGTCTCGCTGTGCAAATTGGTAACAAGAGTGGCTGTGGGATGTAGACTCCGTGATGAGCTTGTGCACGGAGATCCGAGAATGCAAGAAGACGAACACCCTTGTCACACATGCGGGTAACCGGTTGACCCAGGTGGTGAGCGCGGCGTCAAAAGCAGTCACGAGTGCCCGTAGGGAACCTCCTGCCCCAGCTCTGCAATTCAGTCCCGTGTGATGTGTGCATCTAGAGTTGAGATAGGTAAGGCTGCGGCAGTTAGGTGTTTGAGTGCACCAGAGCCCGAATGGGAAGCTCTCCGGATTGTCGCTGCAGAGGCGATGGATCCTCGACAGTGCAAGCGAGCGCTCGCTGCAATTCTCGCTAGCACACCTTCGCATACATCTCAGGTATTGGTTACGAAGATGCTAGATTGGGGAGGCTAGATCACCGCCATCGGAAAACCACAGTCTTTGGGCTGAGTAAAACCAAAGACGCTAGCCTGTGTAAACCGGCTATCCAAGTGTGAGTACCGAGGGCATTAGTCGGTATTGTGAGCCAATGACGCACCGAGGCAACCGTTTGAACCTAACGCCAAGCCCAGACCACGGGAAAGCCCGAGGTTAAATCCGTGAAATATGGACACGCCTCTTCCTCGAGCAGCCGCCGACTAACTGACAGGGCAAAGATGACCTGTACTTCTGTGCGTCGCAACAAACGAAGTTTGAGCGGCTACCATTTGTCTGGAATACTCAGAGGCAGCCTTATGTGCTACTTGCTACCACTCGATGGGATTTCACGCGGGCTGTCGAGCATGAGTAAGTATCAAGACCGACGTCCTGTCATGGTATGGGGATGTTCGTGTCAGCACTCCAAGCGGACATATCCGTATGTAAGGTAGCGCTCAGGCCGGAGTTGTGTGCATTAGAAATATATGAGACGGATCACTGCAGGCAGGTGCGGTATTCGAGGGTCATGAGAGTCGTGAAAGAGGGGAGCGCCAAACGGCGGCGTGAGGAAGTTGAAGCCGGATCATGCCGCTGATGCCATCACGGCCGCCACAGCATGCGCCGCACGCCGACCCGCTTCGCTGTTCAACTTGACCGTTGCGCACTATCTGTGAGGCATAGTGTGACCCATTGCTTTGCTTTTGAGATAGTGAGAGAATAGTGAGCGAGCCGATGCTCTTCTCAAGTGACGATTCTACGGAGCGGCCCTGCGTGTGAATCCAATGTGAATCGGTCGATAGCCGAGAACGTGTTCTTGATTTTGCGGGTCTACCGCTGGCAGATGTGTGATACGTACCATGTGGAGTGCATAAACACTCTCAGGGTCTATGCGACCTTGAGTGAAGGCTGGGTGTGCTCCCAATATGACTGAAAATGATAGCACCGCTGCAGATAGCCTGCGGCCGCCATACAAGTGCTAGCCCCGACTGAACAAGTCTAAGTACAAGCAGGGTGGATGGAGAGCAACGGGCGTAATACAGACCCAACGCTATTCGGGATTCTTCTCAAACCAATCATGTATCCTCTCGGCAAGGTCGGCCTTCCGCCCACTGACGGGCAAGCTCTTGCTCTTGAGGAAGTCTTTCATCTGATCCACTCGCAACTGCATAGCCCCGATAAGCGCCTAACACGCATGAAGCAGCAAGCGAACAGCTCACCTTCCCCAAGTTGCCGTCATCGTACATCGCACGCACTTCTGCGGTGTCAACGTTGACGTCCTAACTGAAAGTGAGCGCAACGATGCAGATGGACTCGCGTGGCGACGTACAGCTCTGCGCTTCGTCCCCCGTGGTTCCACGGCGGCGATGGTTACATGCGCGCTGTCATCCTCGGCGAGCGCCTCTTTGAACTCCTTGATCAAATCGCCGGCTTTCTACTGGCCGCGTCAACGAAGGACGGCACTAACCAAAGCAAATGACGGACCTTCATCATACCCACATAGCTTGGCAACGTCCCATCCTCAAACTGCTCCGTATCATATTCCTCACGGAATGCGGCCGCCTCTAGCTGAGCATTGTGGTATGCGAGCGCTATTACACCCCCTGTCAGAATCGAGAAACGGCGAAGCAGGGGGAAGGACGAGAAGAGGCGCACAGGGGTTCTGGTACGAATCGGGGTCATACACATTCGCTTTGGTCTTCAACTTGCGTACAATGGGTTCCATCTTGGCCTTGAGGTCCTTGCTCGCTGCGTTCACTCTGTCAGTCTCGTACAAAAAGGGTATGAGGTAGTAGGCTTACCGCGTTGCCCCTCTGTTATTGGTGCAGCGCGGATGTCGTCCGCATACGGGAACGGCACCATGTGCATCCCTGCAGGCTCAAGATACTCGCCCTCTTCATATACCTCCTACTCCTGCCAGTCAGATAGCGTATGGAGATGCTCGGTAGACCAAGTACCTGTTGCGGAAGAAGCGCGTAGATCATAGGTGTTGCATTGGAACGTACGAGACCCAGTGCGATCGCGATCTTGTCCTTCGATGTCAACGACTTGAGAAGCGCGGAGAAAGTCCGCTTGCTGCCAGCGTAGTTCTGCATTGTCGTGAGTACTTCTGAGCCAATCCCAAATCGACAAGTACACACTGTCTCGTCAGGATAGATGAAGAGAGAGTGCTTCACGTTGTCCTCGAATCCGAGCTCGGTGCGGTCTTTGAACCCCAGAAGTTTCAAGCCCGGACTCAGGCCCAGTGTGCGAAATGAGCGAACTTCTTCCTTGGTGTAGAATACCTGCAACATGATAGGCATGGATCAGCAATGAAGGTATCAAGAAACGAAAGCATGAGCTGTACCCGTTTTGTAGGTGGCACTTTCCTCGCACCAAAACCATGCGCTATTGCATCTTTGTCGTCAGCCGTCGCACCGAGCGTCATGCCGAATAACACCGTCGGCTTGTCGACTTCGCCTTCTCTCTCCTATTAACGTAGCCGCCTTAGTGATCCATTTCTCAGCCGTGAGATTGGTCTCACCTCGTCAACGTACGCAGTACGTGTGTCTACAACCTCCATTCTATCTCCTAGATCCGCGAAGTACTTATACGCGCCCTTCTTCTGTTCTGCCACAAGTCCGTAACCTTTGACGCCTATGACGAAACCTTCCCCAAGCTACCAGCTCCGTCAACCAGGTTGAAAACGCGCAAGATGGCGAAGGAGGAGTTACCTGAAAGTTGATCGAGAAGTGCGATCGTTTGGGTACTTCGTAGACGCGCATCTGATTCAGAAGCTCGTCGATGCGAGTGATACTGAGCGATGAAGGCAGTATGCCGACGTCTTCATCCTCTTCATCTTCTCCATCAACTCGAGTCGGAAGAAGGACGTCCTAGACTCTCATCAGTCCTCCGAGTGACATGCTGGAGAACGCGTGACGTACCGTCCAGAACAGCGTCTTGTCGAACCCCTTCTCTCCCGCAATGAAGAATGGCTCAACAGTTATGCCGCTCTGTACAAGATCCACAAGCGTCGTGCGCGCGGTTAGGATGAGCCTCTCACGTCCTTTACTTGAATGCGGGTTGTCGTCATCGGTGATAAGAAATATGCGTTTGGTCGCGGACTTGGGCGCTCCGTCGCGCATCACCCAGTTGCAGGATGTAAAAACGTCGCCCAGTGCGACTGGCGAGGATGTCGGTGGGTAGGCTTCTTGTAATTTAGATGGGTTTTCCTGCATCTCTATCGTAGGGTAAGTCACGAAGAACATAGAACACCACAAGGATGAGCGTACCCGAGATGAACGCAGATAGGTCCATGATGTGCTCCGCGCTGATGGATGAGATGGGTTGGTAGACATAGGTGCCATTCTTCAGTTGAGTCCCGCTCCCTTTCTCGTTACTAGCAGTCTGAGTGAGTAGGTATTCTATGAGTAGATGCTTTGCAAGGGTGTGAGTGAAACTAGGATGATGCGTACCGTATTGTAGAACAGTACCCCAACCGAGTCATTCGGTCCGACCAGCACCTTCTTCTTCTGGATTTGCATAGCAGCTTCGAGCGCCATCAGCACATTACTTGACTTGACATCGCCCTCGAAGCGCGCGTCGTCGTACAGCTTGTGCATGGACTCTGAGCAGTCGATTGCGAAGAGGATCACGTCGCGTCGCGTCTCGTATAACTGGTTCGCACTTTACGGTCAGAGCTGATCCAAGTAAAAAAGCAAATTTACGCACGGATTGGTCAAAGAGCTCCTCATCTTCGTCGTCGTCGGCTGTATTCCACTCGTCGTAGGGAGGCATGCGGGTGGTGGTTGGAGGGAAGACGCGCCGCGCCACAACGCGTCGCGACGCGTTTGATGACAACCCACGCGTCCGCGCAAGCCGGGCCGAATGCCCGCTGCGCGCAAGCTGCCCCGGAAGTGCGCGAGAGTCTGCGGGAGTCAGGATGAGCATGCAGCCATGCACGAGGAAGGTATCCCTTGTCGCGCCCGCGCGGCTTATGGATTCAATGCACTCTCAGTCTCAAGGGTGGACGAGAGAGGCGGCCCGTGAATACTGTAAGCTAATATGTACGACGAATGGAGCCTATCTTCAGTCAGTCCGACTTTGTGCTTTCAGACTCTTCAGGTCGTCTAGTATTGCTTCTACGCTGGCAAACTCGAGTTCCTCCATCGTCTCCTTCCACAACTGCTTCCTCGCCGCCTCTCCCTCCGGCGTATATAGGAAGGCCGCAAACCTATCAACCAATCGTCAGTTCTCCCTTCCTGTGTTTGAGAGGAGCCGAGAACACTCACGGCGAGATCTTCCAGTTCGACAAAAAACACCCATGGCTCTCCTTCCCCTTCACAGCAACCGCGTCGACATACGTCGACGCTCCAACTGGCACCGTCCTCCCAAAGATCGCCTTGAAGCTCGTGAAGAACGCGTCAATGAGGAATGGCGCTCCGCGCTGCAGATCCGTGTTCTTGACTAGACCCGGATCGACGAGGTTGACGACGACATCCTCCGCACGAACGTAGCGCAGCACAAGCTCGAGTAAGAACAGATGTCCGAGCAGCTTGCTCACCGCGTAACGCTCGACGGGATCGTAGGGCTTCGTCTGGTCGTCGAGAGAGGGCAAGATAGGCGTGCCCGGGGGTATGTTGAGGGAGGCTCCGCGCGCTGTGCCAGAGCTGACGATGCTGAGGCGCGGGTCCGAAGACTTGGCCTTGAGGAGCGGTAAGAGGAGTATGGCGAGGAGCGTAGTCGATAGGTAGTTGACTTGGATCAGCTTTTCGTGGCCCGTCGACGTAACAGGAACATGGTTCGCCATCTGTAGAGCAGCATTGAGGATGGCGATGTCGAGCCTCGGTAACTCGGCGTCCACGCGCCGCGCAAAGTCTTGTATCGATGCATAGGATTCCATCTCCAGAGGCCACACACGTACGTCCGCCTCAGGGAACTCGGTCCGGAAAGTGGTCGCAACGTCTTCGCCTTTTCCGGGCGAGCGGACGGCCATGATGAGGGTCGAAAGGCCGAAGGAGAGTAGTTGGCGAGATGCCTCAAGCCCAAGACCGCTGGAGGAGCCGGTCACGATTGCGACCTTGCCGGAGAGGTTGGTGTCGGCGGGCGGCCATTGGGGCGAAGTGAGGAACTGCGATTTGAGGAACAAGGAGCCGGCGCTTTGCTCTGGAGGACCGAGATCGAAGGAGGCGGAACCGGACATGATATGCGCGGTGTTGATACCTGAGCATCAAGGTAGTTCTGACGGACGTATAAGTACCAGTACGGTGCGCGGTGCTGGCGAGGTCAAGCCTGCCGCGAAGCCGCGCAAAGCGGATGTGCCGCGGACGCGAGTCCGTCGCGCGGCGCGGCGAAGTCGCCTCTAGTCGAGCCAGTTCACAGTCATCACAGTTGGCACTTCCTTTGGATGAAGCTCAGATATGTGCAGAGCTGTTACAATACGGCAATCGCTTAGTTGGGCTGGTGTACTGATTCTGATCCAATGCGAAATGGTCGGCGGGATCGGCTTCTTGCTCGATGACATTGCTCGAACGAGTTGGGCGAATCGGGCTGACATTGACATCGCATGAAGACCTATTAGTGCACGCAGCATAGACCCATGTATGCCACACGACAGTGTAGTAACATATCCATCATCATGCCGGACGAAGAGGATGGTCATACTGTGGCCCGCGTCGTGCCGAACATCGTGGAGGTGCATGTGAAAGTCGCGGCCGCCTCGCCGGTGCGCCCCGAGCGGCGCCGTCCGCCAATCACGCTTGCCTCATACCACCTCCTTCCCCTCACCTTCACCACAATGCAGACCGCTCGCGTTGGACTTGGATCTGCGCTCAGGAGCGCACAGCGCATGCGTACGTAGGTTATTCGTAGAAATATAGGAGATAATACTGATGCATCATGTTCGAATAGCGGCCAACCAGCTTGCCCTGCGCCGGGTCATGTTCAAGCGGTGCGTTCTGGCTTCAAGGATATATTGAGCAGAATACTGAATGGAAGAAATATACAGGACGGTCAAGACTGAGTCCTTGACACCGAAAGACGGCCTGGACATTCTTAACGCCCAACGCCTCCGCCGCCCCTCCTCCCCGCACTTCACCATCTACCAACCTCAACTGACTTGGCTTGGTTCGATCGCCAACCGTGTGACCGGTGTTGGCCTCTCGGTTCTCCTCTACGGCTTCGCACTCGCCTACCTTGTCGCACCCGAGACCTTCAGCTCCAAGAAGGTCGTCGAGCAGACCAAGAAGCTGCCCACTTCGGTCAAGGTTGCGGCCAAGACCATCCTGGCGGCGCCGTTCGCATTCCACTCCTTGAACGGCTTAAGGCATCTGGCATGGGACTTGAACAAGTGTACGTGTTGTTGGACTTTGAGCCCTGAGATGTACTGATGCGCCGGTAATCTAGTCATGACCGTCAAGGGGGCGTATCAATCTGGATATGCCGTTCTTGGTGCCACGGCTATTAGCACCGTCGCGCTTGTACTCATGTAAATTATCGATCTCGCGGGCTATTCATGCATCCTTGCCTTGGACGTGGTCCTCCTGAGCCGTCACTCGTTAGCAGCGTAAGAGTGTTGCATGGGCATGTATGCGCGCGCGCACTGAAGTTGCACTACCGCATGAGACGAACAGCAATGCCTGACTCCGTGACTTCTATCTCCGGTGATGCCGTCGCCGGGACGCCACCTTGGGAATATATGAATTCAATCCATGCTTCTATCGGGCAGTTATTTCCCTTGACCTTGGTTTTGTATTGGTCTTTTGATGATTGTATCTATCAAGATCAACTTCCAGAGCAGCCAGACTTGTCAAGTATAGCAACGGAGAGGGACCGTCCGCCTGCTAGCCTTCGCCTTTTCCCCCATCCTAAACGGTCCAAGTCTGGCCGTGAGTCGAAGATTCAAGACGCACCTATGCTCATCTTCGAGGGATGCCTTTTTATCGTGCAACTTCTGTTGTGCATCCGTCGAGTAGAGGGACAGAACTTAACTATACCTGAAACGTGGCAGGTGTGTCCTCCGGTCGTTTTCGAAGTTCTCATTGTTGACGAGTGCGCAGAGCCCTACGTCCAACTTGAGCCGCGGCTCGCGCGAAAGCCTTGCGCATGAGGCAGCACTGCCCCTTTCTACGATAGACACATCGGGAGACACTGGTGCGTCCACTCATGTTTGGCGTGCTCTTTGTCTGGCTGATAGTTCATACGCAAAATAGGTCTACCGAGGGAACCGCGAGATATTACCAGTCTCTATGCCGTTCTCGCGCTGCAGGACTACTACAGCGGGAACTCGTCATGGCGTACCGATGTGGTAGACAACATGCAGGCGTACATCGCGAGGAACAACTTCACGGGGGGCGATGGTATTCTTCCGCTCTACAGTGACGTCTTGTATTGGGGACTAGCCCTGTTCTACTCTTACCGGGTCTATCAGGACGCACAACTCATGGATTTGGCTGTGGCCGCGTAGAACGAAACTTACAACAACGCATTCATTACACCCGGAGACGCGGCGAGTGGTACTGGACTCGGCCGCGACGTGTCGTTCCTCCCTCCTTCCAACTGCACAGGTGGTGAGTAGCCAATTCATCCGTGGGGAGAAAAGGCTAATTGTGGATAGGTACATTTGCTGGTGGTGTCTTCTACGTAAGGTTTTCTTCCACCCGTTGTGACTGCACGAAGCTGATTGCGCCAACTCAGATGGACGGTTCGGACTACACATATGTCAACATGATTTCCCTCGGACCTTTCCTGTCGTACGTCCTGACGACCTGCATATGGCGTCATCTGACAATCCGGTGGCCAGGCTTTCCGCTTACTTATTCGAAGAGACGAACGAAGCTCGATATCAGCAGGCAGCACAACTATCCCTGAACTTCATCCTCAACCACCTTTGGAATGGAACGCTTGCGTACGACGGGTTATACCTAAGCTCCTGCCAGATCTTTCCGAAACCTTTGTCCGCCAATCAAGCATGGTTCATAGAGGGTGGGCCTCCCGGTTACTTAGTTGAGCCTCAGCTCCAACCATCGTACAGGTCTATCAGTATGGGCGAACGTGACGAAGAATGATACCTTGACGACACTGTGAGTATCGTCTGTCACAGTTAAGGTCACTTAGGACTAATACGTGCTAGACTCGAAGATGTTGTATCAAGCGTCACCAGGGTCCCATCTTGGACGTTCGTGGGAGGCGTTGTATATGGTACGTATCAAGCGCTATAATCAGTGCACCATCGTGGCAACAAGTTGCAGATAGCAACCCTGATGTGGACCCCAACGATCAAATCCTGAAGGGTATCTACATTCGCGGACTCGCAGAGGCCCGCAGGCGCAACCCCGGGACTGATCTTGCGCAGTATATTGAGGCTTATATCACTGTGCAGGTACTGGAACGGCCATCTTGCCACCTCAGTGCACTATTGACGACCTTCATTTGTAGCTCAACTACATCTTGGACGATGCTCGCACCGTTTTCCCGAATGGTACCACTTCCTACTCGATATCGTGGACCGGTCCGGCTGCGTCGTGCGTGCATTGCCTTCAGCTCTTTCATGACTGAAAGCTAAACCAGCACCCCCACAAGGTCATTTGTAGCCTGTGGAAACGTCGCTGCTCTGGATGTCCTGAACGCTGCGTTCAGTCTGGTTGAGTCTTCTTCGTCAGTAGTGGTTTCCTCAGCCCATTCATGACCGCACGCTCATTGCCATTCAGAACTTCGAGTAACTCTTCATCCAACGGGCCCGACTCACCCGCCAGCACACCCGCTCCTGACGCGTCGACTGCTACAACCTCGCATTCGAATGTTGGTGCCATTGCCGGAGGTGCGGTGGGCGGCGCGGTCGTTATCATCGGCGTAGCCGCGATCTTGGCCATTCTTCGTCGCCGAAGGCGTGCAAAAGCCGTTGGAGCCGTCCACGAAGACAGTTACGCTTTGGATACCCACGTCGTCGATCCTTTCATCTCTCCCAGAGCGCGCAATCCGCTCATCACATCCAAGATGGAACGGGAGATGAGCCAGCTCAACAGCTCGACTTCGCTGCAGACACCTCTGCCGGTTGCACCATCGGCGTCTGATACGAGCAGCAGTCAACCAATAGGCGGAGAGCAACCCGGAATGGCGGAAATACCAAGCCTTGTTCAGCGGTTATTAAATGAGTTCCTTCAAGGTCGCCAGGGTGAACTCCCGCCTCGGTACGATGAATAATGCCTCCATCTGAAGTCCCTTCCTACCATTCTCTCTCTCTACATCCAGATACTGTATGCGATGTCGTGGATCATGTAGTAATACCGTCTCCGGGATGTGCCTACGAGGCGAACTCGTAGGTAGGCTGTCATTGGTAATTGACCCGCACCGATGCCCGTAGTGAGCAAAGCCGGCGCCCCTTCTATACATATTTACCCCTCTCCACTTTCAGAAGCGAAGTATGGGTGTCTATCAAATGTCCGGTACGTGTAGTACCCGACGTGAGCTGCAAATCGTACCGCGGGTCAGACATATAGGCGTGTGAAGAAACACCGGTAGGACGGCCCGAGCGGCACGCGTGATGTTCCTCCTTCATGAAACGTTCGCCACTGCAACAAACTCTCATCGTCATTTGAAGTTCGATGCCAGATGTGCTACGATGACTCTATGCTGCCCATTTTGTGAAGCAGGACTGAACTACTCCGTACGGGTGTACGAAAGCCGCGTTTGGCCATCTGCTCGCCGCCGGTTCTCGAGCTCGAACACCACTTTAACATGACCATACCTGATGAGGGCACGAGCTGACGAACTGTCGCGCGAACTTGTCATTAAATGCATATGCACTCCTTGGGAAGGATTTGAGAACGTCGTCGGGATGTGGGAGTCCCGGTGTATTGCATCTCGAGTATTGCGCGGTGCGGTGCGTTGCATCTAGTCTTTTCTATTCGCTCAAGGCTGAGATGTTTTCGCCATACAGGTTGAAGAAGCCTACTGCACGAGACCCGCAGTATGGGCGGGGCCGTCGGGGCGCAAAGTTAATTGGCCGTGGCCTACTACATCCGGTTCCGAACGGGCCAGCATGAGGAAAACTCGCTCTCGTGGACGGTGCAAACACAACTTCCCTGCGCCCGCGACCCGTCTTGCACGCGGGATAACCAAGGCTTGGAGCCTGGGGATATCATCCGTACGCATAATTATGGGGCACTCTCCCTTTGTATGCCGAGCTCGCACCAGTCGACCAGCTACTAGGGGTTTCCAAGGGCGCCTACCAGTAGGCTCACCCTATACTAGGTGCAACGACCATCTGTGCTGTCGCGCTTGTGCTCGTATAAACTATGCGTCCCGCGTGCATTCCCTGTGCGCACTTCAGCGCTTCTCAACTTGTCGTTCATTATGCGAATCCTGGTTCCGTACTTCAGCACTCGAGACAACGACCACAACGAAAGGAGAACCATGTGTTTCTCCCAACCTGCGTGTAGACCCTTGTTATGGGTGACTCGCACGGAGACTCGTATCTTTCAGCCCTTCAGCGCCCAACCTTGTTCATCCCGATTCTTGATGGCATGCACAACGGCAACCGAAGAGCCCGTCATCAGTCTGGTGGGGAAGATCATCATCCCCTCTTTCATATGATTTGACATGGGAACCGGCTCAGATTCCGACACTACTTACATGACCAGGCGCTTACCCCTATCAAACTGCAGGAGATAGTGAACGAACCTTTGCGATAATGAGACGCCTCAGCAGAACAAACTATATGCCTTGCGTCTGGCTGAATACGCCATGCCCCCCTTGTGCTGTACTTCTCCTCTCAAGAGGGGACGGAGAGGATAGGGCGTGCAGTTGACCGTCGCATGGACGGCGCTTTGGCATCAGAACACCCACATCAGAGCCATAGACTTCGGTCTACAGGCTTTCATGTAGTGGTCCCCCGATTTCATTGAACCGAGAGTACGTGGAGACCGGACTATACACTTATTGGGTAGCTTTCTCACCCGGCTACCATCTAGTCCTCGCTGTGTTGCAGAGCTCGAAAATGTTTCATAGCGCACCTTGTGCTTTCGGCTCTGTTCGCACGCGTGTGATGCATCGTCTGTCGCCCTTGTGAACAATGTAGTAAGCCATTGGGCCTTCTCGAGCGCTCAAGTATCTTCCTGAGCTGATCTTCTCCTCTTTCAGCCCTCCGCTTTCCGGACATCATATGTCGCAGCGCTCTCGTTCCACGCTGCTCCTTCCTCCATGGTGGTGTACGAGGGCCTGACAATGCGCTTCTCAAACGAGCGTGCTCACTTATGGCTCACTTATTTGATCAATCATCATGACTTTCAACAAGGCGTGAAGTCGTCGTCAGCGTTCCCCGGGGTCATCATCTGTTTCGTCCCTTTCGGCATGGAAACCGGCGCAGCAGCTGACAGTATGTGATTGACGCGCTAGCGTTGTAGATCTAACCCATCTAAGAGTACGGCTAGCTCTGCCTTAGGTGAGCATGTGTAACTCCCTCGAATACGGCGACTTGACTGAAGTGCGATATGCAGGCCACCGTCATACTGGGATTAACGCAGTGACGGCGTTCTGGAATCAGAGTACGCATATCAGAGGCATACTTACCTGCCTACAACAGTACGTGTAGTGGTTCCCTCGATCAAATATGTCCGAGTACGTGCGACTGAGCCTCGACAGCCATTGGACCACCTTCCGCCGGGTCACCATTCAGTTCTGGTCGTGGTGTACTGTACTCTTGAGCGGGCGACTCCATAGGCCGCATCGTGATGCTGGCGCGCTTTGGGCGCGTATGATGGACTGTCTGTCGCCTGTGTGACAATCAAGAAGCAATTGACTCTGTTCAGCCCTCAAATATCCAGTTGCTCTTCCGAACCTCCAGATTTCGGTCTATTATCCCGTTCCTTTCGGTGTTTCCCGCCTCACCCTCGTTCAGGCGTTTACGATGCGCTGGGGTTTCTTCAAGGACTGGATCCTTGTTGTGTGCTTCATACTCTGGGTGGGCACTACAGTGGGCCAGGACCCAACCGTGCCCGGGACATGGCAGGTACGTCGTTAGCGAAGTCACATGAAGTCCCACTTGACGAGCGCGTCGTAGAACTCGACGTCGAGTCTCAGCCGCGAGGAGCGCGAGTCCCTTGCGTATTCGGCTGCCGTTCCGCTTTCCAAGATTGATACTTTGGGAAGCACTGGTATGCATCGTTTGGTTTGTACCCCATCTGTCTGCCGACTGAATGATGCTCGACAGGTCTGGCGCAACTTCAAGACGTGACTAGTCTCTTCGCTCTTCTGGCACTACAGGACTACTACAGTGGGAATGTGTCTTGGCGCACACAAGGGACCGACAACCTACAAGCTTACATCGACAAGTATGGCTTCTTTGCTCAAGGAAAACAGGCTCTGTACAGCGACGCGATCTACTGGGGCCTCGGGATCTTCTACTCGTATCGGACATATAAAGACCCTGCGCTCATGGCTCTTGCTGTCAGTGCTTGGGAAACGACCTACACCGGCGCCTT
Source organism: Peniophora sp. CBMAI 1063 (assembly GCA_900536885.1). Classification (NCBI taxonomy): domain Eukaryota; kingdom Fungi; phylum Basidiomycota; class Agaricomycetes; order Russulales; family Peniophoraceae; genus Peniophora; species Peniophora sp. CBMAI 1063. The sequence goes on from UWZB01000568.1 coordinate 130,135, forward strand.
CATCACCCCCAGTGAAGCTGTTAGTGGCCAAGGTGCTGGCCGCAACGTGTCTTTTCTTTCCCCTACGAACTGCACGGGCGGTAAGCTGGTTATCTCGTTCTCCCTGACGTGAGACGGATGTTCATAGCCTTCTTAGGGACGTTCGCTGGTGGTGTATTTCGTGTGAGTTCCGTTCACATCGGATGCCAGAGATCTGATCCTGATTAAGCTTCTTCCAGAGCAAAGACGTACAGAGTTCAACTTACGCGGGTATGGAAGCCATCGGGCCATTCATGGCGTAGGATGTACATGATCTCCATGTCGACGCTTGGTGCTTACTCAGATGTCAGGCTGTCGGCATATCTTTTCGAGGAGACGAACAACGCCACCTACCAGGAAACTGCGCAGCTTTCGCTAGACTTCGTTTTGAACCATCTGTGGAACGGGAGCATCGTCTTTGACGGCTTGGAGTTGAGCACCTGCAACTACCTGATCAAGCCTTTCACGATCAACCAGGCTTGGTTCGTAGAAGGTGCTGTCTCAGACTCCTGCGGGACTGCAGTGCCCTCTGACGATGGTGTACTGAAATCGTGCGCTGCAGGCTTATCGGTATGGGCAAATGTGACTAAGAACGACACCATGACTACGCTGTGAGTGACATGGTATGCGTTCCCTGCCGATGATACGCTGACATGCGTAGTCTTCAAGACGTGGTATTCAGCGTCACCCAGTTCCCATCGTGGTCGTTACCAGATGGAGTTGTGTTTGGTGAGCATCGAAACTCGATCTAACGCAACCTATTCTGACAGCGCATGTTCGGTCGTTTGCAGATCACGATCCCCTGCTTAACAGCTTCGATCAGATTCTGAAAGGTGTATACATACGTGGACTGGCGGAAGCTCGGGCGCGCAATCCTGAAACAGCACTCGCGCGGTACATCGAGGCATACATTACGGTACAGGTGGGTCATTCCTTATGAGTACGATGCCATCTCTGCTCATCCTTAGCACAGTTCAATTCTATGCTGAGCGGCGCACGGGGTGCGTCGCCTAACGACAGTTTCTACTCAGTATCTTGGTACGGTCCAGCACCGACGTACGCAAAACGTACATGATCGATGCACGTGCGGGACTCATTCAGCCTTGCCTCCAGATCCTTCGATACCAGCGGAAATGTTGCCGCATTGGATGTATTGAATGCTGCGTTCAGTCTGGTCGCGCCATCATCGTCAGTCTTCCAAGACCCTGTGTCCTTTCACTGTCTGATCATACGTTGCACGGCGATACAGGTCCCCAGGAAACCCGTCGACTGGCTCGACTCCGACAAGTCAATCTGCGACTGCATCGGCGAAGTCATCAAAGGCAGGACCTATTGCCGGGGGCGTCGTAGGTGGCGTAGCGGCTGTTGCCGCAGTCCTCGCGATTTTCTTCTTCTACCGGCGAAGGAAAGCTCAAGAACATGCTGAGGCCGAACCGGAATTTGGCATCTTACCAGTCACTACAACCTTCGTGCAACCCTTCGTGACTGTCAGCTCGACTGTGAATGCTACGACCACATCGTCGAAGTCGCAGCGCAGCGCTCCTCTATTGTCAGTCTCTTCGCCCGTGTCGACATCACCGAGCGCACCACGCGATCAGGAGTACGAGCAGGGAGAATCTATTGACGTTTCTGAGCTCCCAAGCTTAGTGCAACGATTGAACAACTTCTTGCAAGGTCGCCAGAGTGAGGCTCCGCCACGATACATGGAGTAGCAGTAGTGTCACAGATGATCCGGACTCTCTTTCCACTCGTTTATTAGGTGTGACCCACAATGTATCATACACTACTCCTTCGTGAAGTCAGTGCTTTTCATGTACTCGAGTACTCCGATACGGAGTACTGTTCCGTGAGACCGGATGCCCGGAGTGCTGTATCGTGCCGCGTTCGCGCCTTCCATCCCGCTAGGGCAACTTGCCCGAGGATACATACTTCCCATGTCTTGAGCCACACTTGTGGCTACTCAATGCAATAATGCATATCCAGATATCGTACAAACAACTACAACCAGCGGTGAGAATCAACTGCAAAGAGTACTCGAGGGGGAGAAGTGGGTCGTGAGGTCATGAGAGGGTCATAAGCGTATCGTGTCGTCAATGGTATGCAATGCAAGACAGTCTTTTGAGGCGAACGGTATCTGAACACAAAACATTTTGCAAGAGTTCGACGAGAGGAAGCGAGATAAACGGAACGAAACGAAACGAGGAAAGAGCGTGAGGCGGGCTGGGCATGGCAAGAGCGCGGGAGGACTGAAGGTTTGGCATGGGCATAGCAACATGGGCGCAACAGGCTGAAAGAACACATCATGGTGGCGCTCAGGCGCGCCGACCGAGAGCAACGCGCTGCATGACGACGCGGAGGACGACGGCGCACACGCCTAGCCCAACAAGGACGACATAGCTCGGGATATCACCGAGCGCGTAAGGCTCGAGTGTCTTCGCCCTATCATCCTCACTGTCGTCGGCCCTCCTGCGAGCCTCAGACCGGCGGATGACTTGATCGACACCGGTGGAGGGTTGTGCAGCTGCTTCGACCTCGACGGGATGTGCCCCGATGATGTCGAGCTTTCGCTCGTCGGCTTCCATAGCCGCTACACGACCTTCGATGGCCTCGAGTCGCTCGCGGAGAGCGGCCAACATCGCGCGGGAGGAGGCAACTTCAGTCTCGAGCGCTTCGATGCGCGCATCTTCGAGTGCCTTGATCTTCGCGACCTCGTCTTCCTTCGCAGCGAGATCCTCCTTCAAGGGCTCCTCGACGACGACGTCCTGTGCCTCTTGCACATTCTCCGCAAGTGGCCCCTCCCCTTCAAGATCGGCAGGCATGAACACGGCCGTGACAATCCTCCTTGAATCCTTCTTCCCCCTCCCACTCCCTGTCCCACCGCGAATCCTCTTCGCGCTACCGGCAAACCCACCACTCCCACCCGAGCTCGATCCGGAGCCCTCGCGACGCGGGACAACCGTATTCCACACCTGCTCCTTCTCTCCAAGCTCGTTCTGCGGGGACGCGTACGGTGGGGGCGGAGGCAGCTCTTTTTCTCCATCGCTCGGCAGCCTCTTGACCGTATCCTGAACACCGCCCGAAATGTCAAATGCTTCCCACGCTCGAGCGCCCCACGATCCCTTCTTATCTTCGCCAGCGGCGAGAAGCTCTTCCATCGTCGGCTCCTCGCTTTCGCCCACTGCGCTCGACGGCCATGGCGCGGGATCGGTCTCAGCGCCCGTGAAAGCCGTGCGAGTGGCAGGCGCAGAGTGGGGGTGGAACGACGTGAAGGATGAGAGCGAGGCGGGCATCTCGGACTCGGATTCACTGCCTGCTTCGCTGCCGCTCTGGCTGGCTGTTTCCCAGCGGTTGACGAGGCCTTTGACGCGGCCGGCGTTGCGCCTGCGAAGCCTCGCTCCGGGGCTGGAGCCGGTGTCGTTAGTGTTCAGGGACTCGGTCGAGGAGGCGGAGTTGTATAGCTCGGAGGGGAAGTGAGAGTCGGAGGGCGGGGAAGATGAGCCCCAGATGCGACCGCGGATGACGTTCTGGCGGAGGTTGCGAGATGCAGTGAGAAGGGCGGTGCGCCAGAGGATGTTGGTACCGAGACTGTGATAGACGTCAAAAATATGACTCTGACATTGATATAGAGGGAAGACTTACACTTCGAGATCTTCCTCCGTCCACCTCAAGAACACTCGACCAGTGATAGACTGAGCCCGAACCCACGCTGCGATGTCCCTCGCGACGGGTCCCGCGACTACTGCTTCGCCGGTGGCAGCCCGTACACGAAGGGCGCGAACCAAATATGCGCTGAGTTGAGCAGGTGTCCAGAGCTTCGGGTTGCTGGGCAGGTCCTCGACGCTGGCCTGAGCCGTGACGCCAGCAGCGAATGCGGCGATATCAGCTGCGGTGGCGGTATTGACAGTTGGCAACGTCTCCGCACGTTTGGAGCGCCTGGGGCCGGGCGCAGGAAGTGGCGCCGGTGATTCAAGTCCAGAGTTCGAATCCTCGCTGAGTGACCGTTCGGAGCGCGTTGGTGACAGTTGAATGCGATCACTGCTACCAGAGATCGACGTAGAGTACCGATGTCCGCGGTACTCGGACCGGCTGCTGGGTCGCTCCGGGCTGCGAGGTGAAGGTGAGGGGACGTAGTGGTGCCGCACAGACGGGGCGGCGGATGACGAGTTTGAGCGGGCGAGTGCGCCAGTTGAGCTGGTCTTGATGGCGTATGGATGAGGGTTCGGTTTGAGGGCGGGCGAGTTGGTCTTTAGAGCAGACGGGGCAGCTTTTACAGTCGGGAAAGGAGTCGAGTCGTTGGGAGCTAACGAGGAGATGGGGATAGCGGCGGCCATCGTAGCGGATAAACAAAGGGACTGTGACTGTGTTCGAAGTTCAAGCTTCAAGGATCGACGTTCGCTCGAACAGAAAGAGATGTAGACCAAGAAACAGTTCTACCTCGGTCAAGGAGCTTGACCTCAAGCCGGCTAGGAGCCCAGCGGATACGAGATGGGACGATAAGCCTGATGAGCGCGAGAAGCAAGTAACTATACGACATGAGAACATCAACCACGTGCGGTTGCCTCGAGGCTCAAAGCCGGAGAACGGCCCGGATGCGTCTTGTTCAACCAGGTCAACCTCGCGTCTGCCCGTCGTGTCTGCATGAAGTCAATTAGTCTCGAATCAAGACCCCCAGGATGGCGAGGAGTCCGAGTCGAACCTATGAAGTCAATGCAATGCCCTCCCTTCTTTCGGCAATGGAATTTTTCTACTTATGCGGGGATGACCAGCCCAGGAGAGCGTCTGGACGAGAATGATGAGAAGGCCAAGGCTAAGAGCAGGGACCTGCCTGAGAGCAATAGGCATCTTCGCGGGTCGGGATACGATCAGACATTGCTCCTTCAATACGTTCGCGCGAAGCGCCGTCCGTCTCAGGAGATGGCGCTTGTTCCGGAGGAGATCAATGTCAAATGCGGGGACCTCCTCCGAGTAGCGGGCTGGAGAAGAATGGTTACATGTCGTACGGACATAGGTCGCGCGGTGGTCGCGAGTTAGTAAGTGGTATCACCCTGCAAGCTAGCTCCTATCTAATCGTTGTCTTGCAGTTTGCCGACAGCCTTGAACTAGTGCTGGACTACACCCTGAGGGCAAGCTATCCTGAACCTACACCTACCTGGGAACCCTACTTGGGCATCTGCTATGCAATAGCACTCTTAGTACTCGGACGTCGCGCATAGTGGTCAAGTCCACCGGCTGCGCAATAAGAGTCCTCTCGTCGGATAGGACTAACGGCGCTCGTCGTTTGAAGCTGGCTCGCGTTTTTGCAGATATGTTCTCGCAGACGTATGCCACGAAGTAGGCTTCGAATGGGTAGTCTCAGAATAGCATTGTACAATATCTGGCATGAGTCCATATTTCATGAGCGTATGATCGTGGCAGGAGACGCCAGACATGATTGGATCTGTCCCGGGCTAAGTATATCGTCATGCTGCGCGATCGTGGCAGTATTGATCGCGGTACTTGTCTGCTCGAACGCGTGTACCTTATTTCCTTCCTCTTCTACTTGGGTATCTCCCCTTGACTTGGAGAAATATTAAGTTTATATGGGGACGCATCGTGTGTGCAGCGTGTTTGGGTAATCGTACACCACATCGCCAGCCCGTATCGCGCGCGCGAACACTCTGAGCTAGCCGAGAAGACAATCAGTTGAGCCTTGCAAGGTCAGCGCTATCCGTGCTCTTGGCCGATGAATGCGCCGTCGCCGCTGTCAGCACAGTGCGCGTCCGATCCTCTGATTCGAAGCGTGCTCTTGAGTGAGTCTGCTGTGTAGAACTGGGCCCGGTCGTTGCAATACGAGAATTCCTAACGAATCACGAGGCGAACCGGCTCGTGCTTATGTAGAATATGATGATGATGGCAGGCCGTGAGAGAAGATAGATGGCCGGATGG
>UWZB01000568.1:145990-175355 GCA_900536885.1 Peniophora sp. CBMAI 1063
TATCTGATATCACGCCTTCCTCAGCGCCTCTCACCAAGTCCTTCCTTCTTTCCATCGCGCATTGTCGCTCAGGCTCGGCGCAACGCCAAGTATGTAGGCCGTCGCCTCCGACGGCCGAATAGAGAAGCGCGCAGGGGGTTGAAGTTGAGCGCGCCGATGCCGATGGTGCGGACCAAGCAATCACGGTGGGGAATGCGCCCCGCGCGCCTGAATTCTCGTCGGGATTTTCTGTTGGACTCGGACTCGGCGTTCGGAGCTATACTTTGGCTGGGGAGCCGTGCAGCTGTCTCTCTTTCTTAAACCACGATCTCGGTCTGCGATATGGGCAACGACGCCGCTCTTGAGTCTAAGCTGAAAGCGGCGCTCGTATCGCGCGAGCAGCGTGGTATCAGGCGGCGGCTTCCTGCGCCGTCTTCGGCGCGCGCGACTGCGTCCACGGGCACCGATTTTTCTTCTAACGACTACCTCTCGCTATCATCCTCGCCTCTGCTACGCGAATGCCTACTGAGCGCGTTACAAAATGCGCCAGATATCCTGGGTTCTGGCGGCAGTCGGCTGCTGGTGAACCCTACCGCGCACTCATCGTTCGAGGCGCGCCTAAAGGAATTCTTCGGAGGCGCCGAGGAAGCGCTCTTGTTCAACTCGGGCTTTGACGCCAATGCTGCGTTCTTCGCAAGTGTCCCCCAGCCGGGCGACGTACTCGTACTGGACGAGCTCATACACGCGAGTGTACATGACGGCGTCAGGGCGTCGCGCGTACCCTCTGCTCTGCGACGGACCTTCACGCACAACGAACCCCACTCCCTCAGGCGGACACTCGAGAAGGCCAAGCATGACGTTCCTGCATTGAAGAGCGGTCAGGCATCCGTGTTTGTTGCTGTCGAGAGCGTGTACTCTATGGACGGCACGGTTGCGCCGCTCGTGGAGATCGTGGATATCTTGGAGGATCTCTTCCCAAGGGGCAATGCGCATCTGGTTGTAGATGAAGCGCACGCGACCGGGGTGTGTGGACCACAAGGGAGAGGCTTGGTTTGTGCGTTGGGCCTGGAAGAGCGAGTGTTTGCGAGGTTGCATACGTTCGGAAAGGCACTTGCGGCGACTGGCGGTATGCTCTTTACGTCTGACCCCACTGCATGTATACTGATACATCGGCTTCAGCTGTACTCCTGACAAGCACACTCGTCCGCGACTACCTCCTCAACTACGCCCGGCCTCTCATCTACACTACCGCGCTCTCCAACACCGCCATCATCTCCGCCTCCTGCTCATTCGATCTTCTCTCCGACGGGACAGCATCCACCCTCGCCTTCACTCTGCATTCCAACACACGATACCTGCTCGACAGGCTACGAGAGACGCTCGCGCTCCTGCCAACGAGCCTCGTACGTCTCCCACCACACCTATGCGGTGTTAGAGAACCGGCCGTAGAAGACACCCTACCACCCGCACCCATTATTCCACTTCTAACACCGCACGCTCGTGCACTGTCGGCCTTCCTCGCTCAACGCGGTCTGACTGCCCGGCCGATAGTCTGGCCGACCGTACCTCGCGGTACTGAGCGTGTTCGCGTTTGCCTGCAAGCCAATACACCACGAGAGGCGCTGGATACGCTGGTCGAGGGTGTGAGAGACTGGGCTGAGGAGGAGAGGGAGAAGGAGAGGGCTGCGCGGAGGAGAGAGGGCAGGAGATTGAAGGGTAGGGCTGTGGAGGGGTTGTTGGAGAGCAAACTGTGATCAATATTTGTATTTGTTTATGTATAAACGATAGATTGTATGTACAAAGTCATAGACAAAGTCATCTAGCTCAAATACATTACGACGACATGTAAGCTTCCAAAAGTAGAGAAAGCACGCGCGCTGATATCGGAAATGTGTACATCGGGACTCGAACCCCAAGCTTGCTGAAAGCAAAATTACCCACGATAACGCATCTGCTGGAGTCCAGCAGATGCGCTACCGTGGCGTGCTTGTTACTAGGTTGTACCTTATCTCATCAACCATCAGCATATCCACTCTTTACGATTTACAGCCTACTGTTGGCCGTCTATATGCGTCTTCGGTGCATTAACATCTACGCAGAGTATATCGGGAGGTGTGGATCATAGTGATAACCCTACCGGGGCCCAAATGGGCCCTTAGGACCACAAGAACCGCAATGCAACAGCGTCCGCAAGTCCCAAGTATACCACTACTGCCTTCAAATTTTTTGGACATACACTTGATGTAGTGGAAACGACCATTCAATTGAAAAGGGGATGTGAAGTCTCATCGATGCAGGTCCTATGCGTCTCATACACCCACGCCAGCCTTCTCCGTTCCAGCCTCCTCCATTCTTCGTACTGATTCTTCGTACTGGGCCAAGCACATAGAGTTCATGCTTCCTGCTACGCCGATGCACCAGTCGTTTAAAGTCTGCAAGCGCAGAAGATCCCCGGCCGACCAGTGCGCATGTCAGCCTTCGTCGCACGCATAAGCGATGTAACCGACGTAGGCGTCCCGCCGCAAGTTCGAAGGCAGGGGAGAGGGTAGAACTCCGAGTACGCTGCTCAACCTGAGTGGCCTGGAGCACTGCCTCAGTGAATAGGCAGTTGGGTGGCGAACTCCGATCGCCGTTGCCTGACGCGACGCTTCAGTCTTGTAGTGCGCTGATTTCGCGAGTACTCGTTTCGAGGAACTGTGAGTAGCTGTCCTGGTATCCGGCTGAAAGCACGTCAGCCATCACATCGTCGTCTCCATGACACGTCGCGCATACCTGGCGTCTTGGCCTTCGCTCTGAACTTTGCTATGATCACCCGGTTATGTTCGATCGCAGCGAATTGTGTGTGCTTGATCGTCCCTACTTTGGATGAGATTCGAATCTTCAGAATCGACAGATTCAGAGGTACCAGAGACATGCACGACGTTTGGAATGACTTGGCGGCCGTCGATTGACGTGAGGAGTGCAGCTGCCGCCCACGCTATACGGTGCGGGTCTCGCCCGACGCGAATGATGCAGAGATTCGTTGTTGGCGAGAAGTACTTCACTACGCACAAAACCGCACGTCAGTATGTGATATACCGTGAGCAACATGTGCAGGCGTACCACTGAGTGAAGCCCCAACAGCGCCCCATCCAACATCGCCGAAGTTGGTCACCACGCTCTCGCGCAGCGCAGAAAAGATCGCCTGGCCGCTGAGCTCGCGTGTGGGCTCTGCGTTAGATGGTGTAAGGAATTCAACCAGGATCCACCGATTCTGAGCTGGGTAAGTCAGTGAAAAGCCTGGGTGCGGCACGGGCTACGCACTTTGAAACGGACCATGGTGGTGGGTACGAGCCAAGAGCCACAGGCCCGGAAGCGCGTCGTCGACCCCGCGGCGCTTGGACTGGGACTGCCATCATCTTGCAAAGGAGGCACTCGTATCATACAGACCTCGTCGTAGTCTTTCCGACGGTGCTCGGAAGGCAGATGCCGGCGAATACGTGCATATCCTCCCGCCCCCGTCGGACCTCGCGTACGCGGACCACCACAGGCTTGACGTCGCGAAGGTCTCGACCTCCCTGCCCCCGACTCTCAACCCCGCCGCTCCATTAAACCTCGGCCCAAAGCCCACCTTCAAGACGGTGTCAGGAAAGAAGAATGGTCGTGCCCTGCGCCGCTGGAAGGACAACAAGAAGCTCATCCGTCTGATAAGCTCCCGGTCCGCAGTGAAGAAGTTCTGGTCGACGTACCGTCGCCTCATGGACCCGCGTAAGAAGGCCCCGAAGGTTGCGCTATCGGCCCTGCACAGCGTCTTCCGAAAGCGCATGAATAAGCCGCCCGTCCCTCCACAGACGTTCAGTCGCGCCGCTGAACTCGCGGCGCGCGTACAGGCGCGAGATCTTGCCCGTATCGTGCCCGACATTGAGCCCGATGACACCTTCACTCGAGAAGTCGATGCGCGGGAAGTCGCGCTGCTCAAAGCCGACGTCAAGAAGCAGGGCCTTGATGGTGCGCCTGGCTTCGACGGTGTTCTAAAGTCCAGCATCATGAACATGGACAACGACGACCTGGCCAGGCTCTTTAACGAGTGCATACGGCAGCAAGACGCCCCCTCTGTCTGGCTTAAGACGGTCGTCATTGGGATTATGAAGAAGGGCCTTCCAGAGGGAGACGCGAATAGCTACCGTACCATCGGCCTCGAATGTGTCGTACTGAAGCTCCTCACCCTTCTCATTCATAAGAGACTCTACGGGTGGGCGGAGTGAAAGCAGATCCTGCCGGCGTCACAGAACGGGTTCCGCCACGGCTTCCGAACGAACAACAATGTCTTCGTTCTGCGCACGATCCTCGAGAAGTACCGCGACGAACAACCCGTCTACATCGCGTTCATCGATATCAGCAACGCGTTCCCCTCCACGAACAGGGACATCCTCTTCGTCAAACTGCAGCGAATGGGCTGTGTTGGCCCCGTTATCGACTGGCTTAGGCGCCTGTACTCCGAGATGCGCTACGTCGTCGAGCTGGAGGGTGCGTACTCCGAGGAGTTTAGGTCGGACATCGGGGTGCTCATTGGCGACCCATCCTCCCCTACGCTTTGGAACCTGTTTCTCGCGGACTTTCGGCCTCCAGATCACGAAGACGACCCGATTATCGCGGGGCAGCGTATGCCCATCATGCTCCACGCCGACGACATGCTCGGTGCTCGCCTGGGTCATCAGGGCATGCAGGCCCTGCTTTCCTACGTCGGGCGTTACGCCGCCCGCGCCCAATTGAACGCAAACGCCATCAAGTCCATGATGATGCTCGCTGGCAAGATCCCGAACAAGCCCCCCGTCTTTCATCTGCAGGGCGTGCGTGTGCCCTACGTCGCCCGCGCGAAATATGTGGGGCTGCCGATGTGCGCGACGGAGTACAATCCGTTCGAGCCGCTGTACCCGGAGGCCGCCGCCAAAGCACACAGGGCTGCCATTGCCATCACGGGAGCTCGCAGCGTCGTGGGCAGGCTGAAGCCGGTCGACGCGAAGACGCTGTACGATGCGCGCGTCGAGTGCTACCTCATCCTTGGCGCCGACGCCGTGCCCGACATAGGCTCGCATATACAGGCGCTCGAAGACGTCCAGCATGCCTTCTGTAGGCGCGTGCTCGGGCTCCGTACGCGGTCGCTGCTGATCCCGCTCTTCACGGAACTCGGCATCGTGCCGATACGCTTCAGGCGTATAAAGCTGGCTCTGCGCTTCCTGCGCTACGTTGCGGATCAACCCGAGGGCCGTTACGTGCGTCTGGCCATGGAGGAGGCCTTTGCCATGTACGAGGCCGGAATACCAGGCTGGCTGGGTGACCTTGCATACGCGATGAGGCGGCTGCCGCACAAGGTCGAGATCCCCAGGAGAACTGCCAGCCTTTGGAACCCGGACACGGCAGATGACCTCATGCGACTGGTCGACGCGTCGATGCGGGCCGAAATTCAAGACGCTATACTGGCCTCGTCGCGCCTATACCTATTGCGCGACCGCACAGAGCCGCAGAGACGAGGAGCGCCTACCAAGCCCGTAATACAAATGCGGCATTATCTCACTAGTGTAGTGGACGACGACGACCGGATTGCGCTCACCAAGCTGCTCGCCAGCGACCACCCATTCGCGCTGGAGCAGCTACGCTGGTCGTCTACACGCAACGGCATTAAGAGAAGCAAGGTACCCCGTGACGACAGGCTGTGCCGACTGTGCGGTCTGGACGTCGAATCGCCGGAACACGCGTTGCTAGTTTGTAAAGGCGTCCCCGAGCTGTTGAGGGTGAGGGATGACTTCGCGGGTCAAGTACGCGAGCACTGCCCCGACCTTCCGCTGCGATTGACGTCGAACGACGCGCTCACGGTTCTGGTTACCTTGATCTCTACGCCCGAGCTTGCCCGCTACCTCGCCGCATTTACGAGAAAGGTGTTTTCGATCTTCGATTCTTATGCTCTACAATGGCCTGTAGCGTACATTGAGAGAGTAGAGGAGGACGAGGATGACGATGACGACTAGTTTGCACCCATTACCTGCTGGCATCAGAGCCTCTTAAACGCGGGGAAATCGTTGCCTGTCGGGGACGTGGGTAGGGTAAGCACGTGGCCGACTCCACGTGCGGCCCCGATCCAGCCGGTCTCTTAATGGGACATAAATGGTGGTCCACTACTACTACTACTACTACTACTTTCAGTTATGACGAGCTACGGCTCTGTGTCTATCTCCGTATACCCACATGCGCCGGTACCTCTTTCCCGTGTCGCGCTTCAGGCAACGAGCTGTCCCCGGGGAGCTTGCACTAAGTAACGACTGACAGGAGAAAAACTACGAGCAGTGGGTGTACACTTTGGCTACAAATATCTTCCGACACTTTACTGGGAGTACACGAGTGAACATGTATCAACAGAGGACATCTAAGGGCTCTTTTCCCACTCGTCCAGGAAGTCTTGTATATCATTCGTTGACCGCTGGAGGTGCAGATGCCGTGAGATACGTAAGGACATAGGGAGATGAAGTGAGCATACCTCAAGCCAGCGGATCCTAGCCTTGATCGAATCAAGGGCCTGTGCGAGTGCCATACTGAACCACGCTGTATCCTTCGTCTTGAAGAAGTCCTCTGCATGTTCGAGATCTTCTTGGGTGCTGTACACCGAGTACACCGACCCGATGAAGCTACGTATGGCGGATGTTCCTTCGAGCCGTTTGATGAGCTGAATGTCGGATCGTCAGCAAGCGCGCAAGTAAGACCTGGAATCCCTGACTGACCGAGTCATATTCATGCTCGAAGTAGGCACGAACTCTGCGCCGCGCCTTATAGTTTGCGTTCAGTCCGCTGAAGAAGTAGACGATGTCTTGGTTACGAGACTTTGAGCCGATTAAGTCTAGGGTCTGTTCCAGCAGAGCCGGGTCCCGAGTGGCGCCGAGTGCACGTCTATGTGTATGTCAGTGCGCAGGCATGGAGCCACACGGAGAACAACGCACATCGCAGCAATGTGCACGCTTGGTCCTTTCCCGGCCTCGTACACTCTCAGCACACCTTCATACTCCTCCTTTCCGCCATGCTTCACAGCTTGAGTGAACGCAATGGCAAGGAGATCTGGAGGAATAGCACCCTCGTCGCCCGCGATGTACTTGGAGAAGCGCGTCTTGAGTTCGGCGAGCAGGGCTTCATCGCCTGCCGCGGCAGCATCACCGACAGCGATCTTGCGTAGCTGCGTAATGTCAGGGCTTTCACCGGGTTCATAGTCGATCCCCAGTCTTTTCGCGATTGGTGCGATCAAAGTACGGCGGAAGGCGCTCAGTTGTGTTTGCACGCGTTCATTCTCCCACCAGGTGCCCACAACAAAGCTGAGATTGTCGGATATGCCCTCCCAAACGAGATCTGGTGGAACTCGTAAGTAAGTGGGCTGCAACGCCATATGAAAGACGAGGGTACACGCACGCTCTCTCTCGCCTGCCCAGGTCTTGACAAGGGCGAGCGCGGCGCTCAGCTTCAAGTGCCCAGACTTGGCCAATGCCATCGCGTCGTGCACAAGCCCGATGCGGTCTTCAAGGGTAAAGACGCTGTCTGGTGCGGTAGCCTGAGCCGCAATCTTCTGCAGACGCTCGGGCGTGTAGAGTACGCGGTCTGTCAAGATGTTAGAATGATAAGGGATGAGATGATGCCCGAAACGCGAGTGAACGCACAGACGCCTATGGTTCCACCGTTTAGCTTCCAGGGCTTGCTGCTATCAACCTCAAAGGAAGCTTCGCGCTTGTCGAGCACAGCACTGCGGTCTGAGCCCTTGGAGGATATGAGTGAGAGCGGGACAGACCTATCTGGTGTCAGCGATGTGAATCAATGTTGATGTTGCCACGCAGAACACGCACCAAATGGTCTGGTTGTCTTTCTCCTCTGGTTTACCGTCCTCCAAGAACCTATCCTGACGGACCAAGATACTCTTCCCGTCATCGTTCTCGGTTACTGTAAGCACTGGGAAGCCGATGGAAGCAACCCAGTGGTGCATGAACGCGCCGATGTCTTTCCCTGTAGCATTCCGTGAGTACTCGCCGAAGAAGAACGGTTAGAGAGAACCACCGTACCAGTTGCTTGTGCCACTCCTTCCCAGAGGTCCGCACTGACTGTGTTGCCGTAGCTATGCTTCTTGAGGTAAAGGCTCACGCCATGGAGGAAGTCCCCCTCGCCAACGTATTCAGACAACATGCGCAACACAGACGCTCCCTACACAACCTTCGAGTCAGTGATCGATGCTCTCGGGAACGGACTGAGTCACACCTTTGCGTACGACAAGGAGTCAAAGATCTGGTTGATCTGGTTCGGGTCAGGTAATGGCACTTCGACCGGATGCGAGGAAGGTTTCGCGTCGAGACGTAGGGCCTGGTTCAAGTTCTCGTTGATGAATTGCGAGTTGGGACGCCATTCAGGGAAGAGTCGATTGAGAATGATGCTTTCGCCCATGACGGTCGCAAAACCCTCTTTCAAGTACAGGTTATCCCACCATGCCATCGTTGTGATGTCGCCGAACCACATGTGGGAGATCCTCCAGACGCATTCCCTATCAGTACATGTTCTTCGCAGGGGTGAGCTAACTCACTCGTGAGTCTGAGTGCTTGCCACGCGCATGCGGCGAGTGAGGTCTTGGCTGTTTGTATCAACGAGCATCGCAGAGGTACGACCTGTGATAAGACCCTGTACAAGCGACCCGTCAGCGTCCCACCAGCCAGTCGTCCAGAGGTAACAGCACACACCCAATTCTCCATGGCGCCGATATCGAAGTCATGCGCGACGAGTGTGTCGAGCTTGGACAATGGGTACTCCACATCGAATACTTTCTCGAAGACTGGTACTGCGCGAGCAGTCACGTCGAGAACATACTGGGTATGACTGATAATATCTTTCGTCGCTGTACGCTGAGGTTAGCAACGGTATTCAGAGTTGACTCCTGCACGGATAACGTACCCCATACTCGAAGTGGCTTCGTCTTGCCGCTGATAGGGCTGGTATAGCTACTCTCTCGATATTCGAAATGGCCATTGGCGAAGATGAGGAGATAGGTCGACATGGGTGGTGTATCCTCGAAAGTTGTAGTGACCCATGATCCCGCATCAACGCCTTCGTAGAGTGCATCGACAACGCTGGCAGGGAGATAATTGGCCAGGGTAGATGGGTTTGGTTGCGTGTTGGGGAGAGCAGATGTGTTTGAGAGCGAGACGGTGCCCGCACGCGAAATCATCGTCACGGAGAACACGGCCTTCAGCAGAGGTTCGTCCCAGCATGGTATCGCGCGCCGCGCATGTGTGCTCTAGAGCATGGTCAGCATTGAGGACGATGAATAATCCGATATAGAACGCACCTCGAAGTGAGTCAGGGTGTAAATACCTACGGGCGAAGAGCTCTTGTAGTACCCGAGCATACTGTCCGTGAGTGGTGCAGCGAACGCAATGCTGAGTATAGCCTTTGTTCCTGCAGGTAGCTCGGTAGGTAGTTTATAAGTGACGCGTTGCGTGGCTTCATCATATTCCTTCGACGATCCGTCAAAGATGATGGACCCAGACGCATCGGGGCTCGAGGTGACAGTCAACGACTCATTGCTCAGGACGAGATTCTTCATTGCGTTCAGCGTGATTTGTTTTGCAGCCTTCACGAAGTCGATACTGATATGTTTCACGTCAGCCTACTTTGTATCCTGCGTTCGATATATGTCGTAAATCCTACGAACCTGATCTGCACAGCACCAGAGAACGCTTCCTTCTCGAGATCAGTACGCAATGTGATCGCATACTTGGTGGGCTTGACATTGGTGGGAAGTCGGTACTCGGCCATGATGATAGAAGTACAGGAAGTCTAGTGTGGTGAAGGTTTATATACTCTTCGTGATCCAGATTGTGTTTCACAGGAGAGGAGATGGTGGAAGTGGCGGCTGACAGGCGCCCCGCTAGGTGTTCTATCAGACGGGTATTTCTACCACGCGTTCGCTCTCGGTGTTTTCGGGCTTTGCTCTCGCACCAAGACCGCTCCAGAAGTATTCGATAAGAGTATGGATTGCAACAAGAGCGTATGAGGTCGTGGTGGTTCGTTGAGAGGGCCGCTTGCACGGGGATGTTCAGATCGGCGTTCGGACCGGTGTCCGTGCAGCGATCCGCGCGTGGCGCAACTATTGTTCTCCATCTCATACCACCATCGCAACTACTCCCATGTCCTCTGCAGAACCTGATGACGGGCCTCTTCCTGCACCGACTACGACGCGTACTATTACTCCCACTGCCGCCCGAAGTAGAAGTCGGCGCAGTAATGCGTCCACTTCGAGTTCCCGTCAGAGCTCGCGCGCCGTGTCTCTTGTTCGGACCACCGAACAGACTATTCAGATCGGAGAACCCGGTCCCTCTGGATCATCTGCTGGACCTTCATCTCTGCTGGCTACCGAGGTTATACCCGAAGCTGGACCTGGTCCTTCGTCTGCCGGTGGCGCCGCCTGGTCTAGCGGTCCTTTAGTTGAAGAAGAACGAATCAAGGAGGAAGAAGTGGCGTCACCAGAGGGGAAAGAAAACACCTCCAATAGCACGGGGAAGAAGAGGAAGGCAGCCGAAGTTGCCATCGAGGATGCTATCTATGGCGAAGGGGCTGCCCGTCGAAGACGCAACACGAATGGCAAAGGCAAAGAGGTCGCCTCCGATCCAGCGGACGACTCTGCCGAGGAAGATATCAGCTCCCCTGCTCCTGATGCTTCTGCTGCCGTGGCCTCGGACATTGAACTTGTGGAATCCGCGGTCCCTGCTACAACTTCAATTCCAGTTGTGGCACCTCCTGAGGCCAAAACGAGTGAACCGCAATATCTGCACACCTATAATTGCTCCGTGTGTCTTGCGCCACCAAAGAACGCCACACTCATACCGTGTGGCCATATCTTTTGCGGCGAATGTCTCTTCACCAGTGTGAGAATCGCTATGAGAAATATCACTGCGTATGGCACCACGATGGCTAGGTACGTATGACCGTCTTGATCATTGCTCGACGTACTCACCGGACTTCTGCAGATGTCCGCTTTGCCGAGGTCACATACCTGGATGGGATGGACACGGTGGCGGTGTTATCGGGCTCAAGCCAAAGACGATGACGACGATCAGTGACTTGGACTTGTGAGAACAAGGTCTATCTATAGTATTGTATGTACCGTCTACCCTCGATATGAGTTGCTATTGATCAATCCCTGCAGAGCATGCTCAATAGTACATACGCTGAACGAGGCTGGGCATCAGCAATATCACAAGATTATCCATCGTACGCGTGATCTGTCCTTGTATGCTGAAGCATCGCTTCCTTGTCAACCGTGTGTGCCGACCCATCTATGCGCGTTCTTCAACGTCACGTATGCTCTTGGTGTTCACGTTCGCCAACTGCATGAGCCCCATGCCCACACGTTCGCCTCAGATGCTTCCCTATGTTTTCCCTGCGCTCTATGTATGGAGCATGCGGTTCTTGCTTCCTCGTATCAAGGCATCGTTGCCTCTGATGGACTGGCGGGTCACATGCTCGCCGCGAGCACCTGCTGTTTTGCCCGCGATGCGGCGGGCGAGTATATATACCGATGCCTTCGAACATTCATGCGGCCAGTGTCGGTGCCCGGTCTTAGCCTGTCATGCGTGTCGCCTCTGCTCTGCTCGCGCTCTCCGCGCCGTTGTTCGCGCGCGCAGCCATTGTTCCCGAGAAGCGGTTAGTCCGGCCCGAGTTCTCCGGCGCTGCCTCTTCTCGCGAACGTCACTGATATGCAGCTCACAGGGCGACTGTATGCAATGGGAACGCTGCGCTGTGCGACCGCTCATACGGCAACGTCACATTCCTTGGGTCTCACGACTCGTACGCGATAAGTAGCGACCCGCTTGCCCGTGCGTCCCTTCACACCCTGCCGTATCGAAGATGCTAATATGCGATTGATAGTGGCCCGCGATCAGGAAGCCAGCCTGACGGATCAGTTGAACGGCGGTGTGCGCATGCTGCAGACGCAGGCTCACCAGTAAGCAAAGCACTCTAGGCATTTCTCCATATCGCTGACCGCCCTTAGGGATGATGGTGTCCTCAAGTTCTGCCATACGAGCTGCTTGCTCTTCGACGGCGGCAGCGTTGCCGACTACCTTGCGACCGTTGTAACATGGCTCAAGGCGAACCCTAATGAGGTCCTCACGCTCCTAATGACCAACCCGGACGGTTTGAGCCTTCCGGACGTGTGGAAGCCCGTCTTCGATGCCAGCGGGATCACGGACTTCGGTGAGTCCGACTCCATCATACTTCATAGTACAGTGTTGAGCTATCACACAGCGTACATCCCGCCCAGTATCCCGGTCAAGCGCGGCGACTGGCCGACTCTCGGCTCGATGATCGACTCGGGCAAGCGCGTCGTTATCTTCATGGACTATGGCGCGGACGGTAGCGACGGTGGCGTTGTTGACTACTTCCTGCAGGAGTTCACTATGGCGAGTGACTTCCGAGCGTCTGGTAACAGTCACTGAATGCGCACAGATCTGGGAGCCGCCTTATGACAGCACGGACAACACCTTCCCGTGCTCTGTCGACCGCACATCGGGTCCATTGAGCACGTCTGACCACATGTACATGCTCAACCATTTCTATGACAAGAATGTCTTCGGGACCGGTATCCTCGTCAGTGACCCGGTGGATGCGCCTACGACGAATGGTGTAGCCTCGTGCGTACTGACTCTCGCTCTCTGCAAGTCAGACACTGACTTCTCCTGTAGCATCTTAGCCAACGCCGCTGGCTGCGCGCCGCTTGGTGATGGACTGTACCCGAATTTTGTGCTCCTCGACTACGTTGACCTCGGCAATGGCCTTGCAGCCGTCAACCAGATGAACGGTGTATGAGCGATAGAGAGTAGTGCACGGCAAGGCTTGATGTACATGGACTAGTTGGGATCTTGGATACCATTTTATTGGGCTCGTATCGATCCATCATGACCAGGATGGTAATATGTTTGTCGCAAAAAGTCGGACAACGACAAGTTGGTATTGGATTACTATGATTGCATTGTGTCAAGACGCATGAGTAGGGTGGTGCATTATGATACAGGGTTGTGTAGTATAGGCAAGAGATGTGTCTGAGTCCTAGCATCAGTAAAAGCAAATGTCAGGTAGCAAATGGCAGCCGTACCGGATATGTTATACGCCCCTCTTCTTGGCGTCCTCCGCCTGCCATGCCGCTTGTTCCAGCATCGGCTTCTGCCGTTCTGCCAATACTCTCCGTTGATTGAAGTAGTCAATCTGATAGAAAGTACATAAGCCGACAGCCTGGCTGAGACCGAGCTATAACGCACCCAGCTCTTCGCACAGTTCTCCTCATATGCCTTCAAGGGCCTATTGCATGCGCCCTCCTCCTTTCCGGCTACAATGACGTTGTGCGCGTCGAGACAGGCAAAATACGCATCGCGGCTCTCCCAGCATTTCGCTCGGTCGGTGCGCGTCGCTGCGTCAGGTTGTGCTTTTTGTGAGAAGGGCCACCACATCGTCGTTAAAGTCCAAGCTGAGTTCACGCTGCGCGGTGTCGATGAGCAATGACGCAAGCATGAGGTCGGCATCGCCGGCCCGACTTGCGAGCACGGTTGTCAGCAGTTATCCTGCAGTGTCCCCAAGCTTATTCCCGAGGACCATGTCGGTCAGGAAGAATGCGCTATCTTCTTCCACTGTTCATAGCCTCAATCTTGCAATACATTCTGACTTTACCTTTCGTCCTAGTGTACAACAACTCTCCCAGTGCACGTCTTCAAACAGAAGAAAGGCTCCGACTCCCTCATTTACTGTCATCATCAAAGCGCGAGAACTCCGGTGTCAACCTGTCTGCATATGCCTGCAGCGTACAATACATGGCAATCGTGCTTCCCGTAGTGTGACGGAGATACGTCGCACGAATTCTCACACTGCCCCAGGGCCACGAGGAATCGGCGTGCTTTACGCTGGGGTGCAATGAGCGTGCATGTCACGGACGTATACTCCCACCACCACCTCTCCCGCAGACACTGAGGCAGCGACTTTTAGCTCCAACATCAATCGCGTATGAGCACTTCTGCGCACACTGAACGGACAGACAGCAAGCCTCACGGCCGCGACACTCTTTACGAGGATGAACAGTGGTGGGCCTCACGGTACTTGTGGCTGCTGGAGCATGGCTATATGCTCCGTCCTCGCTTTCGACCAAATTGGAGCCCTTCTTGGATAGGTACCAAGAAGGATCCTCGGGAGTTCGAGGATGGCCAGTTCTCACTTGTACGTCGCATCACTACTTATTCGCCGTGGATGCTCAGCGCTCAATTGTTGTGACAGTTATCTAATCTCCTGGACGCCACTGCTCGCGACGGGACTTTTGTTATGCTTAAACGGATAGACCGCAAGCTTCATCCCTACGAGGTTGATATTACAACGAAACTCTCCTCGCCAGAACTCCAGGCTGACCCTCGGAACCGTTCAATCCCGGTGCTCGAGGTACTCGATATTGTGCCGGAAGAACCGGATTCCGTCATACTCGTGACGCCTTTGATGAGTGCCATCAATCAGCCAGTAATCGAGACGATTGGAGAGTTCGTTGCCTTCTACACGCAGGTACTAGAGGGCCTACAGTTTCTGCACAGCCATCACATAGCCCATCGGTGAGTAACTCCGTACAACGCGAAATACATCGATTCTAAGTTGTTGGCCAGAGACTTCTTCGGGACGAATATGGTCATGGATGCTACTCCTCTTTATTCTGCGCCCTTTCATCCCCTGGATCCTAGCCGACGCCGTGACTGGTCCGGCAAGACCGAACATTGCACCCGCACAGAGCGCCCAGTCAGGTACTACATCATTGACTACGGCATCTCACGGCAATTCGAAGGGAATGAAGCCAATCCTCTTGTTCCTACTATTATCGGGGCTGACAAGTCGGTCCCCGAGCACCAAGGAATGCGCGGGTTTCAACCATGTAACCCTTTTGCGACTGACATCTATACCGCGGGAAATACCGTTAACGAGTTCTTTGCATCGGTAAGTGGAGTCATTCTTCACTCGCAGCCACTCTGACGCATTACAGCGCGCACAGGGGTTTGACTTCATGCAACCTCTGGTATCTGATATGATGCAGGATGATCCCAGCAAACGACCGACTATCGACGAAGTCGTGCAACGGTTTGAAGAGCTGCGCTCCACATTAAGCGTGGACAAACTGCGATCCCGAGTTGTCGACCGATTGACCATGTACCCGTCCTTTTCAAGCACCCGAGTACGATTGCGGAAACTCGTGTATACCCTCACGAAGACGCCTCCAATACCTGACCCCCATCCCTGACATGTGTTCTACCTCATCATTCAGGGCACCGTTTGGTTCATATATGTGGACTCTATTTGCTATCTGCAAGAAGTTACCAGAATGTAGTTACACTACTTGTGAGCTGTACTCGCTGCTTTCTCCCGTAAATATCACATTGCGATGCTTGTGCGATGAGCAATGAGCTGAATGACGCGCAAGGATGAAGTCGGCATCGCCGGCCCGACTTGCGAACACCGTCGTCCCCCGAGCTTTTGCCCGACTGCCGACTGGTTCCCGACGTCGATGTCGGGCGAGCAGAGCGCACTCTCTCCTCCCACTCTTCATCGCCACAAGTCTGGCTATGCACACTTTTGTTCTATCGAATACCTCTCCAAGTGCATGCCTCAAATAGAACAAGGGCTCCAACTTCCACCTTGCGTCCACCTATCCGTCAGTATTGTCTAGGTTGCCCTCGATTCGTATCCGCCTCCGTCGCCATCACCAAGGCGCAAGAACGCCGCTGTAATCCTACCTTCACAGGCATGCAGCGTGTACACGACAATTGAACATCCCGCGCCGCGAGACAAGCGTGAGAGGGCCTTGTTGTTGTCCGGGCGCTTGAGTGCACCGAGCTCCGGCGCTTGGGCGTCCAGGCTGGGAGGCTGCTTGTACACTCTTCGATCTCTCGTCTTCCGCCCGCTACCTTCCACCCGATGTCACCCGCAACTTCGTCGAAGGATGCTCCTGGTCATGGTCGAGAACAACTCTTCCTGGGCGAACAGTGGTGGGCTTCACGGTGGTCATGGCTGAAAGGACGAGGCTATACGCTACGTCCTCGTTACCACCCCAATTGGAAGCCGTCATGGAAAGTTGGGAAAGTCGATGCGAGAAAGTACGAAGATGGGCAGCTCCCCAATGTACGTGTTGCTATCCGTTCTGCCACCAGCTTCGCGTCTGATCTTACTCTAGTTCAACTCCAATATCATGGACGCCACTGCTCGCGATGGGACTTTCGTTACCCTGAAACGCATTGACCTCACTCGGCACCCTCAAGAGGTCGAGATCTCCGTCATGTTATCTTCACCTGAACTCGCGAAAGACCCTCGCAATCATTCCGTGCGAATCACCGAAGTCCTAGAGGATGTGCCGGACGCATCTGATACGGCGATACTCGTTATGCCCCTCCTCAGCAAGATCGACGCGCCCTTTGTTGAGACCATAGGAGAGTTCGTTGCGTTCTATACGCAAATCCTTGAAGGTCTCCAATTCATACACGAACGTCATATCGCTCACTGGTGCGTCGTTGTGCCACTGTGCAACGTTTCCCGTTGATTGAGCCTGCATACCAGTGACTTCTATGGGACCAATGTCATGATGGACTCCGGACCGTTGTATCCCGTTCCATTTCATCCACGCAAAGTTACTCGTCGCCGCGATTGGAAGGGCAAGGTTCGACCGTACACCCGTACAGAGCGGCCTGTCAAGTACTACATCATCGATTATGGACTCTCGCATCGATTCAAACCAGACGAACCAGCCCCTCTCATCGTACCGATCATTCCCGGCGACAAGTCCGTGCCCGAGCATCAAGGCATGAAGGAGTTCGAGGCTTCCGACCCCTTTGCGACGGATATATACACTGCTGGTAACCTCGTGAATGAATGGTTTGTCAAAGTACGTCGCATCGTGTCTATCATCGGTCCGTCTCGCTCATTTGATGACAGCGCGCTGCGGGGTTCGACTTTATGCGGCCTCTTATCTCTGACATGACGCAGGACGACCCCGCTAAGCGTCCGAAGATCGACGAAGTCGTTCGTCGCTTCTCCGAACTGCGTGCGTCGCTGGATACAAAACAGCTGCGTTCGCGTGTCAGGGATAAGTGGACCATCTACCCGTCCTTCGCAGGTCTACGTTTCTGGATGCGCAAGATGAACTTCACGCTCTCCGGGACCCCGCCTATACCCGACCCCCGTACCTGAAGCCAGTGTCCTTGTGCTTTGAACTGGTTCCATTTCCGCCAGATGCTATGCCCATGCTTCATTTGGATGTCTTTGTACCCCTCGTAACATGTTGTAGTCGCCGGAGCGTTCCTTTGTATACCGTGTGGTCTTCCGCATACTGCGTCTATTTGTTTGTTTTGGCCAGCGTAGCTTGTCTGACGCCGCTCAGTGGGATGTGACGTTGTGGCGTCGTCTCGACGGGCCCATGATGGGGGGCATTTGAATTGTCAAGACCTCTCTGTCGTGGGACTCGCATGATCTTGACATGATCGTATACGCCCTTTCTCTCACGTCACTTGGCCTCATGTCGAAGATGTCGAGCCGGTGGTCCTATACAGTGCCCAAAGGGGTACAATGATTCATGCTGAGCGCGTCACAACCGGTAGACGGTATGCTATGCTTCGCTTGTCCCCAAGTCGGCCTTGTCGGAATCGTAGTGGGTTTGTTAGTGGATAGACGCTCTGTAGACGCTTATATAGCCCTGTGGTGCCGTTGTGGACACCCAGCTCTGCGATCTCACCCTTCATAAGCTTACTCTTCTACTTCTTTAGAGTCTGGACTCTAAACGACTTCAATCTACAACCACCACCATGATCGACCCCGTCATCACTCCGCAGCTTGTTGGCTCGTTCTTGGGTCTTTCCTTCAAGGGCTTGAGGTCCATTGTCACTCATGAGAAGAATGGCGAAGACTCGAAGAAGGCGAAGCTTGAAATGGCCTCTAGACTGCTCTCCGGGATGGCCGAACTGCTCAACGATCTTGGCAAGGATCTTAACAAGGAGGATAGGGACAAGTATCGTACATTCATCGAGGAGTACGCCTCATTTGTCACTGCATCGTCCTTCACTCATCTGAACGGTTTTATAGCTACGGAAAAGACATCAAGAAACTCATGAGAAAGGTCTGGGGCGGAAAGACTGCCACAAGCAAAGTACATAGTGAGATTCAACTCAACCATGCAGAGTTATATGTACGTTTCGTCAAAAGCCTTCACATGAAGACGTCACTCATTACATACCAGTCCAAGTCGACTGACATCCGCAAAGCTCGTGAGGCAGGCCAAGGTGCGTCATCCCTTTATCTGCTGATTGAACCGAATGTAGTAATGGATGTCTCTTAGCGTCAGGTCAACCCAGGTCGACGCTTACGACTATGTCACCGCAAAACATGCCTGAAGGGGTGTCCAATGTCGGGCAGGGACATGGTGAGCCTATGCCGTGAGATGGGACTTACAAATAGGATAGCTGACTGTTATCGCTAGCTCCATATGGAATTGGCAACATCCAAGCTCAGGTTGTCAATGTCAACAACAACTACTACTCGAGCCCAAGTGCAACTCAAGGCTCTCCGACACCTTCCGAGCCCGGATCAGGTCTTTTGCCACATGGAGGGGTGATCTCGACGGGATCCCCCATTCACGACCCTGCCTCCGAGGCGCAGATGGAACGCGGCGCGGGATTGATGGCCGAGATGGAAGAGATTCGCGGTCTGGCGAAGGTTATGCGCTCGGGATTTCAGTCATCTCTATCTCTCGATGAGCGCGCGTCCCTTCAGAGGCGCTTTGAGGAGCTGAAAACGCGGCTTGAACACGCTAATGCGGGTGCCATCAAGCTGCTTGCCGAGGTGGCGAAGGATGTGTCTGACGACGCGGCCTCCATAGGCACCGCAAGCCTCGCCTCTGATCATTCTGAGGACAGCGGTGGCTCTATTATGAGTTTGGACTCCAACATATCTTCTTCGTCTGGTCACGATAGCTAAGCTTCTCCGGTCATTGGTCTTGTAGATGCTGCGACTCTGTTGTCATATACTCATCTACTCGCTCTTTTCATACCAATGCGCAGAATTATCTCTGATTCTCTGGTCTCTCGTCTTCTCCCCAGTGCGATCCGGGGTTCAACTCACGTGGCCGCGTTTCGCACATCGCGGACTTTGCGACGCGGTCCTCCTCCTTCCCAGCTACAAGCAAGCTACAATGACATTATTCGCGTCGAGGCAGGCAAGATACGCGTCACGGCTCTCCCAGCATTTCGCGCGGTCGGTACGCGACACTGCATCGGGTTGTGCTTTTTGTGAGAAGGACCGTTCGCGGTGCGTGATGACGCGCAAGCATGAGGTCGGCATCGCCGGCCCGATTTGCAAACACCGTCGTCCCCCGAGCTTATGCCCGTCCGGTTCCGGACGTCGATGTCGGACAAGCAGAGCGCGCGCTCTCTTCTACTCCTCATAGCTACATATCTGGCTATACATCACGCCTGCTACCTTTTGCTCTATCGAACTCCTCCAAGTGCATGCCCCGAACAGAACAAGGGCTTCGACTTCCACATGTCTGTCAGTATTGTATAGCTTGCCCTTGATTCGTATCCGCCTCCGTCGCCATCACCAAAGCGCGAGAATGCCGCCGTCAGCCTGCCTGCATGGGCATGCAGCGTGTACATGACAATTGGACATCCCGCGCCGCAAGACAGGCGTGAGAGGGCCTTGTTGTCCGGGCGCTTGAGTGCATTGAGCTTCGGCTCTGGGCGTTCAGACTGGGAGGCCGCTTGTACTCTCTTCGGTCTCTCGTCTTCCGCCCACCACGCTCTACTCGATGTCACCCGCAACTTCCTCGAAGGATACACCCACTCACGGTCTAGAACAACTCTCCTTGGGCGAACAGTGGTGGGCTTCACGGTGGTCGTGGCTGAAAGAGCGAGGGTATACACTACGCTCTCGTTACCATCCGGACTGGAAGCCGTCATGGAAGGTTGGGAGAGTAGATGCGAGAAAGTACGAAGACGGGCAGTTCCCCAATGTACGTCTCATCCACTTGCCCTTCACTTCTGCCCTAATAGTGCTTGTAGTTCAACTCGAACATCATGGACGCTACTTTCCGCGACGGCACTTTCGTGACGCTGAAGCGCATCGATCGCACCCGGCACTCGCGCGAGGTGGAGATATCCGTCATGTTGTCCTCACCTGAACTTTCGAAAGACCCTCGCAATCACTCCGTGCGAGTCATCGAAGTGTTAGAGGATGTACCGGATGCGCCGGATGTTTCTATCCTAGTCATTCCCCTCCTCAGCGACATCGACGAGCCGGTGGTCGAAACTGTTGGAGAGTTCGTTGCTTTTTACACGCAGATCCTTGAAGGGTTGCAATTTCTACACGAGCACCGCATAGCTCACTGGTGAGGCGCCTCGTGGCTGAATCATCTCTTCCTGTACTGACAGACCCCCGTCACAGCGACTTCTTTGGTACTAATATCCTCATGGATGCCGGACCCCTCTACCCCAAACCATTTCATCCCAGTGAACCCACTCGACGTCGCGATTGGAAGGGCAAAGCTCGGCACTACACGCGTACGGAGCGGCCCGTCAAGTACTACATAATCGACTTCGGGCTCTCGCACAAGTTTGAACCGGACAACACTGCGCCTCGCATCGTGCCCATCATACCCGGCGACAAGTCAGTACCCGAACACCAGGGCATGCAAGAATTCGAGCCTTCCGACCCATTTGCGACTGACATATATACCGCTGGTAACCTTGTGAATGAATGGTTCATAGAGGTATGCCAGCGTTGTACTGCTGTGGCGTTCATCCCAGCTGATCATGTTAGCGCGCCGACGGTTACGACTTCGTGAAGCCTCTCATCGCAGACATGACACAGGAGGATCCAAGCAAACGGCCGAAGATTGACGAAGTCGTGGAACGGTTTGCCGAAATCCGTGCGTCCCTGAGCGAGAAGAAGTTGCGCTCTCGTGTCAAGGATAGGTTAACCCAATACCCTGCTTTCTTTGGTCTTCGTTTCCGCCTGCGCAGACTGCGACTTTCTCTCGGTGGAATATCCCCGATCCCCGATCCGTATACTTGATTCTCATTTGATTCTCACTCTGTTGCCTTGATACCATCATGACTATAATGATCGTGTTTGACACTATGCTGTCAAAACATGCTTCGTGAGGCGTTTCTACTAATTGAATGAGTAGGCGCGTGTATTGCCTCGGCGATGTACGGCCTGCACCGCATCCCAGCGTCACGGGAAGAGACGTCGTTGTGGTATGACCACCCTGAAAGGCAATTGAGCATTGTTCGCTACTGGCATGTCGTGCGACGTTGGCAAGGGCCAGCACCCTCCCTTGTCAAGCGGCGCACATGTGTGCCAATATGTCAGATTGACACTACGACCAAATGAGACACAAGGGTGCGTTGTACCTATGTGTCTTTGAGGTGTCTGGATGTGGTAGGCAGGCGCACGGCTCACTAATGTTGCCTGGCGATACGACCAACGGCGAATGTTCTTATACAGCACAAGCACACTTCTATTCGTATACATATAATAAGGCTCGCAACTGCCAGATGAACCTGTAGTTCTGCGCCTCCTCTCTTTCTCTCTTCTACTATTGGCAGATCTTCACCGCGGCTGGCTACGCGTCTTTTACTATGATGGACCCTATTTCCCCTGTCATCTTCACGAAAATCGTCGAGGGCATGTGCTCGGTCATCAACCATGTTATATCTGTAGGGGAAGACCGCGCAGGCTCCAAGAGGGCCTTCCTTACGCTAGTCATGGGAACGCTCTCCGAGATCAATGCCATGCGTGAGGAGCTGGGCGATAGTCTTGGCCCAGTGGATCGTGACCAGTACGCTCGTTATGCTCTCGAGTATGCCAAGCTCCTATCCGTGTCTCCTCACCCACTAACGAATTCTTAGCACTGAGAAGAAGGTGGAGCGCTTGAGGGGAAAGGTGTTCGGCAAATCTGCTGCCGAACGCCTTTACTTGAAAGCCACCAAACAGCATAAACGACTCACTGTACGTCGTATAGCAGATATTCGTCTATCTTCCATGTTGCTGACGCTGTATCAGAATAAGTCTAATGACATTAAGAGGGCTTCTCTTGCTGGTGTGCCATACCATTTCTCACGCTCTCTCGGCCATGCGACACTCACACCTCAACCTACAGTCGCCAAAGTGCCTTCGACTCCAGTTCCTGGGATGCCGCACGGGCACAGGAGTGCTGATCAAGCTCCCCACGCCGCAGGAGAGCATATGCCCCAGCCAGCTCCAGCTCCTGGAAACGGTGCGCTTCCGTAGTTCTTCCTGCTTTGCAACGCCACGCTAACCACGTTCTGCCCAGTACCTCTGAACGTCTCAAACGGGTTTGTGAACTTCGGGACCATAAGCGGACCTGTTACTTTTGCACCCGCCCCGATAACTGGAGATGGAGGCCCAGTATCTGGATCTCAGAATGATCTGGCAGTACAAAGTGCGCGTTGGGAACAACTCTCCGCGAATGTGCGCGAAATCCGAGAGCAACTCAACGACCTAACTCGTGCCCCGTGGCAGCATGGTGTTACCGACACTCCGACTCCATCCGGAACGACTAATGCGGCCTGCTCTCTCAATGTATCTGAAGAGCTCTCGGCTCGCGTCCGCGAGAATATGGCTGACGCGACGAGTTTGGTGCGTGATGTAGCTGAGGATTTGGACGCGGACTCGGTGTTGGAGGTTATTCCAGAGGATGATTCGGAAAGCGGCGACTCTTCGCTTGAATGCAGTGATTACTTCTTCTCATATGGACAATGATACACACTCTCCCGATCGTGACCCTTGTCTTACAGTGATTATTTTACATGGTACTCGCATCGCAGTCATACATACCCAGGACATTAGCCTCGGACGTTTCTATGCGTTTGCCTAATATATTGCTGGCGCACTATACTTACTTTTTATGGACCTGTGTTGATGTTTGCTCGTGGATGTGTGACTGCCAGTCCGACGGGTTAGTTCTTTGGTTAAAGTAGCCACCACCGTAACAACTCACGTGGTCGCGTTTCTCGCGTCGCGGACTTTCCAGGCGCGGCCCAAGCTGCCAGCGACGTCCACGACCCATACGACCATGGCCTCCACTTCCGCTCTTCGCCACAGCGCGCACGTCACACGGACTGCCGGCCAGCTCACGCGGCGCTGGCTTGGGACTACCCCCGCTCAATTATCACCCACCGCGCCCTCGTCATCCGAGCCGCTCACGCACTACCGCATCACCCAACGTCGCAGCGCCATTTCACTTGGCGAGCGCATCAAGGGCACTCTCGCCTCATTAGGACTGCACCGACGAATGCAGACCGTCTACCACCCACACAACCCGGAAACTGCCGGAAAGATACTCAAAGTAAAGGAGCTGGTCGAGGTGGCGAACGTGCCGGCTAGCGAGGTGCGGGATAAGACGGAACAGAGGAGGGAGAGGAGGTCGCCAAGAGGATATACTGTGGTGAAGAGGAGGGTGGAAACGGCAGAGGCTTAGAGGTATGCATTGTTCGTACTTGTAGGCGTCGATGCGCATTGGTTTCTGACCACTTCTCAGAAGACTCGGACTTTTGTCCCCAACTCGGTTTTTGCCCTACCCTATGGTCATCATA
The DNA here is from genome assembly GCA_900536885.1 of Peniophora sp. CBMAI 1063. Lineage (NCBI taxonomy): Eukaryota > Fungi > Basidiomycota > Agaricomycetes > Russulales > Peniophoraceae > Peniophora > Peniophora sp. CBMAI 1063. The sequence goes on from UWZB01000568.1 coordinate 169,642, forward strand.
TCATATATCTGCTTTATCCTCTCAAACTCTGACTTTTTGGACCCACTGCATCGAGCAGGATGAGAGAACCAGTCCTTGAAGTAGTATACAAGATGGCAGTCACGACTAATTAAAGTGCAAGCCTCCGTTCAGTGCGCAGGCATACTATGCGTAGTTGATGCCGAGCATCTGGCCACAAGAGCACGGGCGCTCTAATCGAAGTGCATACCACCATTAATGCTGATGGTCTGCCCTGCAAACGCGGTCAAAAGGAAACAACATTCATCATTCTATACAAGTGGGCGTACCAGTAACGAATCCGCCGTCTTCGGATGTCAGCCACGCAACACAGCTAGCAATGTCATCGGGTATACCTAGTCGTCCGACGGGTGTGGCCGCTGCGATGCGCTCTCGAAGACCTTTGACTGTACTGAAGGTGTTACGGACTGACAGTCGAAGGCATCATATGATCAGCCCGCTGGGCCGTCTAAGATGAAGCCTAGTAGATACGTACGCATGTCTGTATCGATCGCGCCCGGAGCGTAAGCGTTCACGGTAATATTGTGTTGAGCCAGCTCAAGTGCTTCAGCAATTTATGAGACCAAAGAGGGAGTAGAGAGGAGAACAAGATGTACCTGCGGCCTGCGTCATACCTCGCACTGCGAACTTGCTAGCGGTATACGCCAGATGATCTGGATCCCCTATCTTTCCAGATACCGAGCTTGCACCTGCGAGGCCACTGGTCAATTCTGGCATGAAGTCGCTACGGCCAGCAGGTGAATAGCGCACCGATGATCCGCCCTCCGCGGCCCTGCTCGATCATTCGGAGAGCCGCATGTTTGTAGCAAAGGAAGACCCCCTGTGCGTTGACTGTCATGTTGTCTTGATAATTGTCAAGGCTTGCTGTATGGAGTGACAGAAAGTCAGGGTTGTTGCTGATACTGCATAGGCTGCATGGTACTGACTAGCCAATAAGCGTCCCGCTTTTGCGATCCCAGCGTTGGCGACCATCTGCGCGAGGACATCAGTAGCCGTGCCGCACAACAAGCCACGACCACTGTCACTCACGATGTCAACACTCCCTAAGTTCTCCGCGACGTCCTTAACCATCTTCTCAACCTCCTCTTCCCTCCTTACATCCGCGCACAACGCCAAAGAACGTTGTCCTAGGGCTCGGACCTCCCGCGCCACTTCTCTCGCCGTGCTCTCACGAACGTCGGCAATGGCAACGTCGTGGCCATCGCGAGCAAGACGGAGGGCGATGCTCCTCCCCAGGCCTTGTGCGCCACCTGTGACAACCGCTACACGCTGAGCGGGGAGCACGAAACGGGTGGCCATGTGTAAGAAGGAGAGGGTCAACGGCTAGACGATAGCGTGGACGAGGATTCTACACTTGGTAATCATTCTTATACCAGAAACACTTCGATCTCGCGCTGAGCGTCAAGAGCAGGGGTCATCTGCTGTTTCCAGGCAGCCGACCCTGAGGAAGGAGAGGCCGCTGCCATACTCATCATGAGCTTCGCGAAGGCTTCGAATTCTCATGAGCTCATGTTGAATGCGCCGTATCATTTAAAGCATCCAGCCGTGATCATTGTTGACATGACACGGTACGTCAAGGGTGTGAGGGTAACCTGGATGAGGTGATGATGGCAAGGGACAAAGTGCCACAAGTCAACCTCGCCGCCGTGACCTTGAGCGATAACCACGTGGAGCGCGTCGCAATGCGACGCGCGCGCTTGCCTTCCACCTCGATGAACCAACGTGCTTCGTTCAGAAGTTGAACCTTCGACTCGATGACCAGATTGGGGGAGAACTAGCTCATGGATATACAATATGGCAGCCACAACTATCAATACAGCATACACCAATCCCAATTGGGCCCCTTCCCAACTGCATCGTGGTAGATCGCGATCTAGTCGAAGTGCAGACCCCCGTTCACATTGATCGCTTGACCTGTGGCGGCAAAATGCTAAGCGTTTTCTAGGTAGCTGCGGTGGCAGTTTGCTCACCTGTAACGAAGCCGGCGCCCTCAGATGTCAACCACGATACACAGCTGGCTATCTCGTCCGGCACACCGACTCGACCGACAGGTGTGATCGCCTTGAGCTGCGCCTCGATGTCCTTGTAGCGCTCGAACGCCTCACGTACTGACGTCCTAGTCAGCACAGGATGGGACACTATGAAGAGCACGCGACGTACACATGTTCGTGTCGATTGCGCCTGGAGCGTACGCGTTCACGGTGATGTTGTGCTTAGCTAGCTCCAGCGCTGCACCGAAGCCGTCAGGTTGCGGCGTACAGGTCAGAAGGTCGGGTTCCGTACCTGCTGCCTGCGTCATACCCCGAACGGCAAACTTGGTCGCGGAGTAGACGAAGTTGTCCGGTCGCGCGGCTTTCCCCGCAAGTGAACATGCGCCTAAGCAGAACTCAGTACTCCAGCGCTGCAGTTCATTGCCATCACGGTCATCACGAACCGATGATACGTCCCCCGCGGCCCTGCTCGACCATCTTCAAGCCGGCGTGCTTGTAGCATAGGAAGACGCCTTGCGCGTTGACGGCCATGACCTCCTGGAACCTTTCGAGGCTCGCTGTGGCCAGTCTGGTAAGCAAGAGTACTCTAGCTCAATGGGACCGAAGTGCGCTCACTGTCCAACACAGTATCGTAGGTCACAATCCCGGCGTTAGCGACCATCTACAACCTGTCAACAAGGACTACACCCCGTGCACACGATTACTTACGATGTCAACACTACCCAGGCCCTCCGCAGCATCATCGACGAGCTGCTTCACGTCCTCTTCCCTCGTCACGTCCGCATACAACGGTAGAGACCGCCTCCCGAGGGCCTCGACCTCTTTCGCCACTTTGTCAATAGCGCTGCCACGAAGGTCGGCAAGCGCGACATCGTGTCCGTCGCGGGCGAGGCGAAGCGCGACGCTTCTGCCGATTCCGCGCGCGGCGCCTGTGACGACGGCTACGCGTTTGGCTGGGAGCGCGAAGCGAGCGACGGACATGAGGGGATCGAATGAGCGTTCATCTTCCCCTTCCCTTTGTCTTTTTATCTCTGCTTGACTGCTCGGAATGACTTCCTACATCAACAGGGAAGCACTAGGGAGGTCTTGCGATACTCAATGGAGTTATCATCAGCTGAGCGTCGGAAATGCTGCACTCGGAGGCTGCCGCGTCCGTCGGGAGATCAACGGTCACCGGTACCCTGAGAGGATGGGTGATTCTACGCCGTGTGGGAGGCGGACGGTACGAAAGGAGCGCCCGCAGGGTTCCATGGACTTACGCTTGGACCACCCCGTTGGAAGAGATGCGACAATTGTATGATGCCTAATCCAGTACCTGCGCGTGATGCCGGCGTTCTCTTGATCACAAGCTTGTCCAGCAGCCTACAGAGGTCCGAGCTAGCTTGGACAATCCCAGTGGTCAACCCTCTGGGGCTGTGTCGATCATTTCGCACGTACATGTCATTGAAGCAAGAGGCGCCTATGAAACCGGCAACTAAGAAAGAGTACAGGAGTCGAATCAAGTACATAGTACGACTTGGAAGGAAGCTAGTCAAAATGTTGACCGCCGTTGATACCAATGGATTGACCTATCGGGAGCGGGTCAGACACCTCCGAGTATCGACGCTGAAGTCTACGCGCCAGTCACGAATCCAGCGTCTTCGGAGGCCAGCCAGGATACACAGCCCGCGACGTCGTCTACTGTGCCAAGGCGGCCTAGGGGTGTCGCCGCCACGAAGCGTTCTTTCAGACCCGGTTCTTTCTTGATCGCCTCCCGAACTAAGAACGCCTGATAAGCACATCTATGCAGGCTCAAGGGGACCGTACCCATGTCTGTCTCTATCATGTTCGGCGCATACGTGTTTACAGTTATGTTGTGCTGAGCAAGCTCAAGAGCTGCGAAGGTATAACTATAAGCTGAGTGACGATCGCGCTTAGTGCGAGGAGCGTACCTGCTGCCTGTGTCATGCCTCGAATAGCGAACTTGCTGGCGGAATAAGCGAGACCGTCTTTGTCGCCAGTCTTCCCGGCGACCGAACAAGCGCCTGCGAAGCTGTCAGCGTAGGCGCGTGGATGACCATGTTTGCGTTTGTGACGCGCCGATGATGCGCCCTCCACGGCCTTGTTCGACCATCCTGAGGCCGGCGTGCTTGTAGCATAGGAAGATACCCTGCGCGTTGACGGTCATGATGTCCCGGTAATCTTCTAGGCGTGCTAGTTCCAGGTCATGGCATGTGTAAGTATGTTGAGATTAATCGCAAAACAGCGTGGGATGACTTGCTGTTCATGAGCGTGTCAATCTTGGCGATCCCGGCATTCGCGACCATCTACGCTTCATCAGTGGCGTGCATTGTTCTCAACGCGATGGACACTCACAATATCAAGGCTTCCCAACCGCTGAACAACATCGTTGACCATCCTCTCCACTTCGTCTTCCTTCGAAACATCCGTCTGCAAAGCCAAAGAGCGCCTTCCGAGAGCAGCGATGTCCTTTGCCACCTCTCTCGCCGCGCTCTCGTGCAAGTCGGCGATAGCGACGTCGTGCCCATCGCGAGCTAGGCGGAGGGCGATTCCTTTACCAAGGCCTTGGGCGCCGCCTGTGACGATTGCTACGCGGCGGATTGGGAGGGTAAGGCGGGCGAGCATGTGGGAGGGATGGCGTTAGGAGGAAGAGGGGGGGGTCTACAACTGTCGGTGGTGAGTCTATAAGAGCTTCAGTTCTGCGCTGGGCGTCAAGAGGGAGAGTCATCTGCTTTCTCTCGCGAGGGAGAGCAGCCGAAGATGGAGATATTGTTACTATATCATAAACTTGATCAGTGAGGGTGCTGGTCGGAAGCGATGCTCCATCATTCAGACGTGAAAGAGGAAACATGATGACCATGCAGGAGAACATCTTCTCACGATATACAAACATGGTACTGCTTTACATGGATCGCGATACAAGGCAATGCGGGACCTAGTCGAAGTGCAAACCACCATTGACACCGATGGATTGACCTATCACGACCACGTCAAACCCCGTCTCGAAGCAGACACCGAGATACACGCACCAGTGATGAACCCGGCATCCTCAGATGCAAGATACGAGACTAACCCCGCTATATCGTCCGGTGTGCCGATTCTCCCGAGGGGTGTAGCCTCATCCGTAGTCTTTCCGGCTTCTTCGAAGGCTTTGCGAGCTGAGAGTGACTGAGATGGGTCTGCTTGGGATGAATATCAGGGTGTGAGGACGTACTCATCTCTGTGTCGACAGCGCTTGGCGCGTATGCGTTCACGGTGATGTTGTGCTTTGCCAGTTCAAGAGCTATGAGGGCGCGTCAGGAACGAAGACAGCGGAAGGGATTAGAGGACGGTTACCGGCTGCTTGCGTCATCCCTCGAACGGCAAACTTGCTGGCCGAGTAGACGAACCCCGTCCTATCTCCGACTTTACCAGCCATAGAGCACGCGCCTACAAGGTTAGAGAATAAGCAGTGATAGTCAAGGTGAGCGATTGGACACGCACCGATGATTCGTCCGCCGCGACCTTGCTCGATCATCTTCAAGCTGCCGTGTTTGTAGCAGAGGAAGACGCCTTGTGCGTTGACGAACATTGTTTCTTGGTAGTCTTTGAGGGACGCTGAAGCCGGGTGTGGATTCATTCAGTGTTTACTGTACTAAAGCGACCTGAAGTTCATCACGCATAACGCCCAAATCCGAGATGAACTACGGTAACGCATAACGGCGG
>UWZB01000579.1:0-32811 GCA_900536885.1 Peniophora sp. CBMAI 1063
CTTCGCACACCTTGACTCGCTTCCCTGTTCGTCTCTTTCCATGATTATTGCACTTAAGCTCGGCCGTAGACAGCCGAGTCTCGATTGAATCATCCCGTTTTGGCTTGGATATCTTATCCGCAGCACCGACTGAGAACTTCTCCGCGTTCCCTGTGATCGCGAGTCGGTGATACGCAGCCGAGAACGTCTTGTACTCAAGCGTTGACACCCAAAGAGCACTGTGCGGACATTCCGACACCCGCCGAACGATGACTCGTGATCTGTATCCTACTCTGTGACCGATACGTGATGCGAAGCACTCTGTCTGACACCTCACGGTGCATATACTCCATCAACATCACCCGTGCCTCGCCTTACTCCCTCGCCCAGTACCTGAACGACAGATTCACACTTCACTTCACACACTTCACTTGACGTTTCCAGCTCCCGACTGTCACTTTCGGACTTGACTGACTTGCTACCAGACCCGCAATCCCCACATCTCAAGCTAGTCTTGTATCCTGGCAGCTGGACTTTGCTTTTACAGCTCCCAAGCTATCTCTTACCCTCCGGAAACCCCTTCTACACTAGCGAAACTACCGTGTTTACTCCCAAACTCACCTAGTGAGACAGCACAGTTCATACTGACTTGCATCCCGTGCTCCTCGTCTCCATTTGTACTGTACACACTGCTCACACACTCCTTACCTAGTGCATTCCCCTTCGCACACCTTGACTCGCTTCCCTGTTCGTCTCTTTCCATGATTATTGCACTATCTCGAGCGCAGTCGCGTGTGAATCTGATTTTCACGTGGCAATTTTATTTCATCATTATTCTACTTATTATATGTGCCGTATGTGTGTCAGTAAGAACGCTGGCGAACAGACTCTTGTAAACTATTGCCATTCAACGAGTCCGGGCGGGCGCGCGAGCTTCCGTCTGCCACGTTTCGCAGTCGGCCTGTGGTGCGACCGAGTGCCGTGCGGAGTGCTGCAGTCGTCGACATGAGACGCCGTGCATATCTACAAACCACTTCGCAGTGGCGGCGGGGACAGTCTGCAGTCCATCGCGTGATATATTGAACTTGACAGGGTGAAGAGCATCGTCCCGTTAATGATGGTCTGTCGCCGACCGTGACTATGCCTTCCGACCGGCTCCTGCGTTGAACGTACCATACGCCCGAAGCCGTCCTGGGTGACGGGATGAGAACCGGTGGCGCGGGGCTTTGACAGAGTGTCACGAGAATGACGCTCGCGCGAGGCATGTAGGCTAAGTGCCGGTGAATAGCAGACGATTGCAGACGGTGCCTTGATAGGGTGCGTATTGTGCAGTCGGACTATGCTAGTCGTTTGTGTCCGGTGCCTGCCAGTGGCCGTCGCGTAGTGTATACGGTCGGCGCGTTATTTGTCCAGTGTACAACGCTCGCGGTCCGCGCTCCTGTTCGGCCTAGCGCAAATACCGCCAGACGGTCTGCTGTGTCCTCTCGTCGCTTAATGAATGTGTCGCGGAGGTCGGACGTCGGCGGGGATGCTGTCGTGACGGCGCTTGCAGCAGTTGGGGAGTCTGCTATAGCGACTGAAGTCAGACCCGACGGCGCTACGGCGTCATGATTCGGTCGCCCGCGTGCAGCACGCGAAGAGCTGACAAGATGCGCGGGTCGTGCCAGATGTGGGTAAGCGTCAGAACGCGGGGATGCAAGATGCTCGTCGACATATGCCCGGGGGGTCGAGAGTAGCGTCCTTCGATGTCGGCGCAGACTTCGTCCTTCCAGTCTTGTGCGCACGGACATCAATGTGCGCGAGGCCTGGTGATCCGTTGGGCGGGGCCGCATCCGAGGTCAGCACGATGGAAATAACCTGTAGAAGCGGACGACGTATCAGCATAACAGAATGCGTATGAGGCCGGCCATTGGCGTGGAGCAAGACATGCATAACTGCCTGTTTCGCTCTGAGGAATGGATGCAGTTCATGAACGAAGACTCACGCTATGAAGTTGATTTGCGTGTGTCCAACGTTCAGACGAAGCAAATGCAAGTCTTCGGGCTAGATTGTTGCCGCGCTGTACTGCCGAAGCGCGAAGAAAAGCCGCCGCGCAGGCACAAGACTTGACGAATAGTCAACCGTGAACGGGAGTCGTCGGGTACACAGGCATGTCAGTCAAAGGCTGAGACTCTATAGGCCTAGACGATGCACACGTATGAGCATATTGCTCTCATAGAGCTCGAAATGTATGGCTCACTAGTCACGGAGTTCGAAAACACGTCTTCACGTCGTAAAGCGAACACGGTACTAGGACTTCGGTGTAGGAGAAGAGAGTGGATAAAACATGCATATATCGTAGTTAAGCAGTATGAAGAAGAGTGCATCAGCTAGGTGTCATAGTTGGTAGAGCGAGGTGACGGCGTGACGGAGCCATGGTGGTACAAAGTCAAGGTGCGGCGGCCGCTCGCCGGCGCGCCGAGTGCAGATCTTCGCCCGCACGTCACACGAGCCGCCCCTATTCCACCTCTCGACTCCGTATCTTGAAGCCACCTCCCTATCTCCTGTATAGAATACATATCTTGTCTGGCTGAAATGATACTTCAGCTGCTTTCGCACCCGCTACATCCAGCCTTTACAAATAACGACGTGCAAGTGACGATAGCGATTTGCAGTAAACGAGGTCCGAGAATCAAGTACAGAGCGAGCGCAAAAGTACGTAGGGAGTATGATGGGGCTGGTGAACAAAGGACGGGGTAGACGGATGGTAGTACACGATATGGAGGGCAGCGACGAGAGGCCCGAGTGATGACGCGGACGGCGGCGCTATCCGAGCCTGACGGGAGAGTAGCGGCAGGTAATACCGGCGATGAAAGTGCGCGGATGGGGAGGGATGGGGGAAATGTGCGGCCTAGCATTATAAGCTCTGTATTTGAACGATGAGGAACTGCTTCTCGTCCGTGAATTGCTCGTCTGTTCATTCGTCAGTCATCAATTCAGCGCAATCGAGGTGGAATAGGACGCACCATCCTTGTCGTTGTGGAAGTTCTTCAGGAACGCGAGAAGCTTGTCCTTGTTTCGTCGCAAGATACTCTCGATTTGCGGCGGCTTTTTCGGGTTCGCCACGAATACCTACGCAACAAAGTGAGTATACTGACCCACCACGCATATGCACTCAATAAGAACGCACCTTGAAGACGTGGAATGCCTCGAATTGGATGTTCTTGCTCTTGTCGCGCAGCAAGTTCATCATCATCTTCAAATTGGCGTCGTTGGCGATGTAGCGGGTCATGATAGCGAAGTTGGCGCGGTCGAGGAGGATTTCGCCAAGCAGTTTGAGAGATTGGCGTTTGGTGACATAGTTGTTGGACAGGATGAGAGTCGTATACGAGTTGAAGAACTAGACGGCGAGCGTGAGCGGGTGTGTCGAAGAAAGAGAAACGGGACGTGGAACTTACGCGGTCGTAGTTCTTCTCCAGGTACTCTGCCACCATCGGCTTATGTCTCGTAAGCGTATCCTTCAAGCTCGTGTACGCGTCCGTCGAGATCCCGAACGTCGTAGTCTCGATATAATGCGGGAACTTGTAGAACTGCTCTGAGTAGAGCAAGATCTTACAGAGCCCTTCGTGCCTCAACATCTCCCGAAGGATCATGCCCGTGTTCAGCGCGATATCCTCATTCTCATATCCCGCCAAAGCGGCGAACAGCACCTCCCGCTTGCCCGAGATGTACTCGACGGTCGGCCAGCGCGAGCCTATTTGGCGCCGGAGGAGGTTGTTGAATATCTGAACGACGTCTTTGCGCGACTCGAAGTCGAACTTGGCGATATGAGTGACGAGGTGGTACAGTAGGTCGGTGCTGTAAGTTTCCTGCGCGAGCTGAGCAAGGAGTTCGGGGACGGGTTCTATTCAACGTGCGCGAAGTCCATATATCAGCCTCCGCGCCACACGTGCATGTTCGAGCGTACGCACCTCCGTCGCCGTACAACAATCCCTTAATCTGCTGCAAGCCCTTACTAATCTCCTCGCTCGCCTACAATTCTCGTCAACAACATTTCCATAACCCCATTCGTAGCTCGATGTACCTTACGCCTGGCCTCGCCCGGCGGCGCCGAATCCAACCTCTGCACGTTATCGCGCAACCCGCGAACCAGCTCTGGCGGCGTCCGCTGCTTCGACTTGAAGAAGTTCATGGTCGAATTATCGACGCGGACGAGGTGCGGTCAGGATAGGCGGGTGGTGGTGGTGGTATGAAGTAAGGAAGAGAACATGTGGCCGCGCGGTTCGAACAGAAGGCACATGTAGCAGGCGCCGAGAAGAAGCGGCGACTTTATGAGGTGGTTATCGTGCCTCGTAAGCCGAAATGAGTATACGAGCCCATTTCTGCAGATAACACTTGAATGAAAGGGTATACTGATATGCTGCCACGACCGAGGGCCGAGCATGTGATGGAAGGAAGAAGCAAGGCGAGAGCGCGGACAGACGCGTCCGTGACCGTCTTGTGCAACTCTGCTCCCGACCACCATCATCATCAATGCTCGCGTCTAGCACCTCGCTCTGGCAGTATACGAACCATTCCTCTGATACAAATAATGCTCGTTACTGGCTAGTCTGCCTTTCTCTGGTGCTCTGACTTGCTGCTCTCCTCGTCTCTTGTATCGCTGTTCGCCTCGCAGAGCACCGTCTCGCACATCTCGATCACGGGTTCGCGCGCGAAGTTTACGATCGTCAAGCTGCTGGTGCTGCCAGTGATATTGAATGAAGGGAAGGGCGATGGGCGACGGATGGGTCGGCACGGAAGGGGTAGATCATTTCGCCACGAATCCTCGACGTTCTACGATGTATCTATGTCCTGTCAATATTATTGCTCGCCATACATTTCACGCTTCAGTGATCTCTCGAGATCTTCAATCGCACGATTGATTTTTTCACGGTCAACGCATTGGGCTCGGACGCAAAGGGAGGACAGCGATGTCGTCGCACGAGTGTAATGCGGGCAGAAGATCGAACGGAAGACACGGCGCGTAAGACGTAGAGATGAAGTTTACAACTCTTCAGAAAACGAGCTGCGTCGGACCCGTCCACCAAGATCGTTGAAGCAGACGAATAGCTGTTTTCGATCAAAGCTCGATGCCCCTGTATGTCCTAACGAGTGCAAACCAGCTACCTGAGTACACTCTGCGCCGGACGGGTCGCACTCGCGAGCTCCGTCTCATTCGGCGCGCAAGTTCTCTTACCGCATGTTGGCCACGAGGGTGCAGGTAAGACGACATTCGAAGGATGCCAGTGTAGGTATAGATCGTGAAGATACAACACAGCAAGAGTACAAGTAGATGTCCGTGAGATGGATGACCGAGAGCCTGCTCCTTCCGTGTAGATCGTAGATTCCGGGATGCGCACACTCGCTCTGAGCAGCAGCTATCGAGTGCCATTTTGTACCGGGCTTGCCGTCGTATCGCGCGTTCTCTCCCCTATGAGGGAGAGTGTTCCATTGACGCCATTCGAAATGTCATCGTCGGTCTGGGCACTCGAAGAGACGAGTATCCGTCGAGGAGGTGGCGGCGGGGGTGGGGGTTGTGGCGTCAGGGTGGCCATCCTCTCCGCAGTCGATACAGCGGCGAGTAGATCGAGACTGCTCGTGTGTGATTGGGCGTTCAGCGCGCTGAGTGTAGGATGTAGAGTCCGTATGGATGGTGGGAAGTAGGGTGACCGAGCTGTCTGAGCATCGCGTACTGTATGCAAGGTCAATAGGAAAGCGGAAACAGCATGAAGGCGCCACACACATGTTCGGGGTAAAGAGCTAGGTTGCCACCTCTCGGACAGCGCGCGGGCGCGAGTGGAGATGCTATACGGGTCTCCTCGTAGCTTTGTGCTTCCTTCGAGTAGAGATATTCGGTACAGGACTTTGTCCAGCTTCGAGTACTATAGAGGGGCCAAATCAGTAGGGCGCAGGAGAAGAGCGACCTGTGGCGCACGTTTAGGGCATACAAAGTCATCTTGTCGTACGCTTCAACCTGGCTCAGCCACCCGCTAACGTCGCGTGCTTGCTAAAGAGCATCAGAGATGTTCACATCCAAAAGCATGGCATGGTAACGCACCTCGGGCGCAAGTGCCACAGCTGGCGACGTTTGCAGCAGGACCTTCTGGAGATTATGTCGCCATCTCCTGACTCGGAGAGCCTCGCGCTCGTCCTCAGAGCTCAGGCTGTCAAGTCTATATCGACGATATAGAAGTCAGATCAGTGAATGTGCGCTCGCGCATGTCGAGCACCACGCACCCTGTCGCGACCATGGCCGCCGTCCTGACCGCATCCGACCCTGGATGCTCTTTACGGGCTAACCAGAAGTCCTCAGAGTCTATATCCATGCCCGAGTACTGCGCCATTCCAGGATACGCGAGAGTAAGCGCTGGAAACTCGTCGTCGTCGTGGTCGTCAGAGAAGAGTCACAGCTGCTGCTTACCATACGCGTGGTGACATCACGCGCCACAACACAGAATCAACCGACAGCCACTCGCAGCAGTCGTTTATTGCTCTCGACGTCCATCTACGCATCGTCTCCGTTCACCCTCCGAGAGAGGTCTCATACGTGCCAGTGACGGGCCCTGTAGTAACTTCGAGTACATATAAATGAATGCATCCGAATATAGTTACGGAGAGCACAGGTGTGAATATATACAAGGACAAGGAACTATTGGTGCGCGCTCATTGCCTCTCGAAGTCGGGCACTTTACTCGACCCCGGAGGCGTATCATATCCCAGCTCGCTCGCACTCCCAACATTCGACGCGCTGAGGTGCATACTACTCAGCACGCCGACGCTCAGCGGCGCGAACCGGCTCTTCTCCTCCTCGCTCCCAGGATACGCAGACAGCGTCTCAGACGGATTGCCCGCGAAGCTCATATGCGTATCGTTCCGTGCCGTTATGCCGCTAGACGACGGAGCGGGGGACACGCGCGTGCGCGCCATATCCAGCACGACGTTGTCCAGGCTGACGAGCACGATGACGACCGTCGGGTAGATCGCAGCCAGCATAGCCGCCGCCTCGCCGAACAGATCGGACGCCCACGCGCTCACGGTGCCGGGGAGCAGGACGAACCAGCTGACGACGACCGCGAGCTGTGTGAGGAAATAGAGCACGCCGGTTTCGACGAGCATGGCGAGGACTTTTTCGACGCGTGTACGGGAGCTGCTTTCGCCGAGGTTCTCGCTGATGTTGCGGCGGAATGCCCTGCGCGAAGTATGTCAGGTTATTGTGTCTGAAGAGAGCAAATTGTAGGCGCACCATGCTTTCCAGGCGATAGCGAGCGTGGCGAAGAAGTTCGTGCCCAGTGAGAGCGACCAACTAGCGATTTGGAGATACGACATGGAGTACTCCCAAGCATCGCTGTCGTGGTGCAGCGCGCGGACCTTCATCCCGCCTACGGCCAAGTTTGTGACTGCGAAGAGGATGGGTGAGCACTCGAAACTTGTAGCTCGTTGCCGAGACTCACCAAAAGACGCGAAGAGACAGAACATTGGGAACGACAGTACCAGCCACTTGCGCTGCGGCCACAACGTCCATGCACGCCACACCACTACCGCATCGCTGAACCAGTACTGTCAAACATACTCGTTGGCTTAATTGACAGTATGCGCGCAACGAACTCTACGCACGTTAACCATTGGTAAATAGACTTCTGCTATGTATAGCTTCAAAACGTTCACGTTCGCCATATCAAACCTGTCAGAGATCGACAAGCTGGGATGATTGACGAGGATGTCGCGGAGGTTCTTGATCACGATGGCCAGGCTGATACCCCAATAGCTGGAGCGCGAACGCGCGGGTGAGCTCTTCCTCCGCGCCAAGATCCAAGGCGTACGCGTACCTTGTCGATGCGATGGCCATGGCGGTTGTGACGGCGAACATGCCACGGTATGACGCGTTATTCAACCCCTTGTGACTACGGAAGCGATCAGTCCAGCAACCCCAAACGAAATCAAACAGTCAAACGCACAACAAGATCTTCGTGGAGAACGCGTACAGCGTCAAGAATACACCTACGACGAGACCTCAAGTCAGAGATGCTCCAAGAACATCATGCGATGAACAAGGTGCGCACCAAACAGCAGCGACTCGACCACTATGCCAATGAGACTGTACTCCAGGATGAACCCCGCCGCTCGCAAGTCCGCCGCCTGGTCCGCAAGCAACGGCTGCGTACTTGTCGAGTTGCCGCCTTCCTCGCTCGAGATGGGACCGAATCCATATTGCGCGCGCACAAGCAGCGGGAAGACGAGTAGCAATATCGACGACCTGAACATAGCGAGTGGGGCAAGGGAGTCGGACGGTCCAAGCGCTCCCCGCGGAGCATATCACGTCGCCTATATATGCCCCGCACCTTGTAGAGCGCCGCAGGCGCGTGCGAGCGTACGCGTATCTTGGAGAGATGAAATAGAAGCGTGCATCGTGGCGTGCTGCAATGATTGGTAGTGATGTTCGGTGTTGATCAGACCCCAAAGCGATCAGACGCTGTTACAGACTAGTGAGAGCTCGCGAGCACGCGGCAGTCGAGTACCAGGCCGGGGAGAGAGGGCATAAGGGCGAGAAGGCAGTTGAGGAAAGAGGACCGGAGTTTGCTCGCCGCATGATTCGACCCAAACAGCTGCCCTGAAGCGTGATGATAGAGCAACACAACTCCAAGGGGTGAGCGTGATAGGATGGGAGTGCCAGAGGTATACAGCTGATCAGTTGACCTGCAAGCGTCTTCAGTACGTGTATACTCAGATGATAAGTGTATACAGCGCACCTTTTACTTCCCTGGACGTGGTGTTGTTGACTACCGTGTGGGGCACTCAGCGGCAAATAAGTACGTACCGCACGGGGAAGATATTGTGATCTGAAGGTGAAACAAGCGCGTCTGTGTTTGAAACCAATATATTCCAGGTAACTACTCCTCAACACTAGACATACGCGCCAGCCGCGGTGCATCCGGGTTGGGTGGTGTACCAGGGCTGATACGTGCAGACTTGGGTGGTATATAAGACTCAGGTCTCGTAACGATTTCAAACGCGCTGGCGTCCGAGCCATCGCGCTCGTCGTCCAGCTCGCCCGCGGCGCGAGCCGACCCGCGGCTACCGCGGGACGAAGTTGAACGGTCAGATGCGCGCGACCCCGAGCGGTGCTGGTGTCCGAGGTCGACGTTCTCCCATTCCGCCTGAGCTTGCGTGATCTCGCGCCGCAGACTGCTGAGGTGCCCGCCGCGCGACTGCATGAGCCGCTGAGCTGCACCGGAGTAGCGCGGCTCGCTGGCCACCGACGGCGAGCGGGATCCGGGCTCCATGCGGAAGTTGTACGCCCAGGAGAAGGAGGTACTGTCGCTTGCTCCAGACAGAGGCCGCGAGTCGCTAGCCGTTAGTTGTCCGGGGGAGAGGTACTGCTGGCGAGCGCTGGGTGCCGGGCTTGGCCGCCGCGATGGTGGATGGATACTGATGGCGTGAGGCGACGAATGCATGCGCCGGTGCGCGCTGGGTCCTACCGGTAGGCCGTATCCGCCGAGACCAGGCGGGACGCGCCGCGATGGCTGGGCAGGGACCATAGGCGCTGAAGACGACCGCGAGTGACCGGGCGTGTTCTGCGGCACGTAGGGCGACGGGTTCGAAGGCAGACCCTGCACCGGCCGCGGCGGCAAACGCTTGTTCATGCTCGCGACGCTGATGTTCGACGCGCGCGAGCTCGGCCGAGCTCTGATCGTGATGGAAGACATCGACGAGTATGAGTTGCGGTCGGTGGCGCCAGGGTGCAGCACGATCCCGCGCGGGGTGTTCTCGGGCGACTCGGACGGCCGGCGGTCTTTGAAGTACAACGGTGTCGCGTATGGGTTCTCGGCAGCGTGGACCGGCTTCGGGTAAGGAAGCGCCTCGTGCGGAGCAACGAGGGCATGCTCTGGGTCGAACTTGACGTCTGCGCCGAGCGGACCCTTCTCTCCGGTCTTGTAGTACGGGTCTTCGTAGTCGGATGCTCCCCGCGATGTGTGGTCGTACGAGGGCAAAGGGAAGTGCACGACCCATGCAGGCAGGTAGGACCGTGGCGGCAGCAGGCGAGGTGTTGAAAGGAAGAGGACGACGACGACAATTCCGATCAGGAGGTACACGAAGTCCCTATCATCGAAGTTCAGTTGTGACATCTGAATCATAAAGAGCAGCGGACGCACGCAAAGATAGTACCGCCGTATGACACGTCGTTCCCAGACCAACTCGCAAACCGCACCACTGCAATCGGGAAGATGCATCCAAAGTACGCCAATGGGTGGAACACCATATGCTTCGCCAACATCACCCGGTACTCGTCCGCCTGATCCTTCTCCGATAGCACAAACTTGCTCGATGGCTTCTCGATGCGAAGCTTGCGGCGCACGCGAATAAACACGGCGACATCGAGGGCGAGGGCGGTGAGTGCGGACAGGAAGATCAAGAGGTAGTCGAAGCTGAATGATGGTATGTGAGCGCCTAGAACCTCAAGGACAAGCGGCCATACATACATGATCCTCTCCGCGCCGTAGTCGTTCGTGATCCAACACCAGTCGCCGGAGACACCATCTGATCCATCTATATGTTAGCCGCCCGACCGTACAAAATAGGCAATCCACTCACAGAAAGCACCACGCTTCTCGACATCCTGCGTAGCGTTTGCGATGCCGATAGCGAGGATAATGAAGAGCCAAGTGCTGCCCAGCGTGATATAGTGCACCAGCGCGTCCGCAGCAATCGTATAACCGAGTATCTCGCGAGCGGGACGAGCTGGGCGCTCTGAGCGCCACAGGGCGAAGAACGTGTGCACTGTGATCACGAAGAACCAGGACGCTATGCCGACGTCGGCGATGTGTTTGATAGCGCCTGTCAAACTGATTCAGTCACCGTGATACCCAGCGGCGCAACAGACGCGCAGAGATATCAAACACACCTTGAGCAGTGCAATACGATCCCTCGAACACTCCGTTTCTCCTTATCCAGTTCGAGCTCATAATTCCTCCAACGGCTAAAGCCACATAAGTCTCGTGAACCATGATCCGAAAGACACGGCTCACCTTGGAAGAAGCAGCACAGAAGCAGGGATACGAAGTAGGACGCCACATGGGTGCGCACAAACAAGTTGGGATCATCCGACGAGCGCGTCTTGACCGCCGACGTCTGCAAAGGCGTCAGCGATTTGAACTTCGAGAACTTCGGAGCACGCACGATGATTGCAGCCAGCAGGGCAAGGACGCATACCAGCGAAACGCAAGAGACCAGCACTAGGACCTGTGTGGCGCGTCAGTCTCATGAGCGATTGTATACGAGATGCTACGCACCACACCAGCCCGAGATTCGGAAGGAGTGTACGGAGTCGCGATGATGAACTCAGAGCCATCGGCGAGAATACGAGTCGTCTCGTTCATGATGTCAAGAGGTCGTCAAACGTGAATGGAAAAAGTGCAAAGAAAAAAGGGTCTGCGTAGCCAGTACGTAGCCCACGGGGCCGGCCCAGCAAAGAAAAGAAAGGGAAAGGGGGAGAAAGAAGAAACCGAAACCGAAAGAGTGGGCGGCTGCACCAAGAACAAGATGGGGTGGGCAGAGAGGCGCCACAAACCGTTGGGCGCGCGTATATGTACGGGCGGTGCGCAGGGTCATCGACATCCCGCCACGCGTTAGCCCGATCACACCAGCCGCGAGATCGTTCCCTCTTTCGAACGTAGATACGTGCAGGCGCCCCTCACGCCGTCTGTGATGCCTGATTGATTCGCAACGCCTGGGTCAGCGACTCGAGCCCTGGATGAGCCCAGGATCTCAATGCACAGAAGACTGTCGTGTTGTACATCGCCAGCGTTCACTGCAGAGAGGGTCGATGGCTCGAAGGGCCGTAGAGATATTGACCGCCGAGCCCGTCAGCACAGCGCGCAGCACAGCTTGGGCCTGCCGATGGTTGACTTTTGATGATCTCGAGCTCAGCCCCGCGATGGCCCCAACTCGTCAATCCAGTCGCGTATCATGGTGGTGATGCGCGTTCAACATGTGTCCACTACAAGGCACCCCAGTTGTTGCGGCAGGGGACGACGATATATGGACTTGACGGCCAAGAGCAACTTGTGCGTGGGCCAATCAGGCGCGGGAAGGGAAGAGAGCAATCGTCCGGCAAGACCCGCTGATGGATCGGGCCGATCATTAAACAGTGGATATGATACATAGTACATACTTAGTGAGACTCAGTAGTCTACAACAAGAGGGGAATCCGAAGCTTCAGGTATACATGAGACAAGATAAATGACTGTGCGAGAAAGCCACTGGTTCTCAGTTGAACTGTGCCCGAGCGTACCACGTTAGACAGGTACATATGACCGGCACAAGGCGCTTCATCCGAGCAGTAAACGCTCTTGTTGAATTCGAGAGTACTGGAAATCTGAGCAAAGTCAGGGAGCCTCACAGTACTATCAGCCAAACGGACTCACTCATAGATTCCGACGTCGCAGACAGGGCCGCCATGAATGCGAGGAGACCGTCCAGATCTGCAGTAAGCGCGACTTCGGCATTCATGCCAGCTACTGGCGGTGCGAGCAGGTTATTGCGAACCGCGACAACTTCGTGGATGAGAACCCTACATGCGGCGGCCCAAATTGACTACATAATGTAGACCGTGAGCGAGGGTTGTCAACTGAACGCAGTCGAGAGCACACGCACCCCCAACGCTGGGTCTATGAAGACGAAGGTCTGCGCGTCGGCCGTGATGGCAACGCTCGCAATAGCGCGCGCCGCAGCCAAGCATTTGGCGCGAGAGTCGGGGTTCTGCTGTGCAAAGACCGAGTGAAGCTGTATCTTGCCAGCGTGGGCAAGGTTGTGCGCAAGGTAGAGTTGAACAGCGATTCCGGGTGTGAGCGCCGGTAGCTGGGCCGAGAACTCGTCTAGTCGCTTATCGAGTGCTAGAGATCTGGCGTAGTAGGCTGTCGGATTGGAAAGATCTACCGGTTCGCCACTTAACAACGTGCCGATGATGCGGCAGGGATAAGCTCACCGGGCCTCCAGGAAGCTGCGATTCTGGTAGCGCACTCAAAGAGGGCACTGGCCCTGCTCAGCTGGGAGAGCATACCAGCCTCCCAAGGCCAGCCGCTTCTGACCCCGCCAAAGAAGTTGCGTAGGGTGCCACTGGTCTGCAGCGTGAGAGGCATATGTCCCTATCGTGATAGTCAGCTTCACTGCGTAGTCTTCACCAACATACAGCTTACCTGTTCGTACAGAGTCATGTCCAAGGGCCAGGGTGTGTCGACTTGCATATCCGCATCCTCTGCGTCTATGATGAGAGGGGGAACACCGAGTACGACGGCGTAGATGCGGTCTAAACAAAACGATGTCCAGAATGCGTTTATACGCTCACCCTCCTCCACGGCGTCCAACGGCTCGGGGAGTACGGTCGTCACCGGGTCCATGAAAACCCCATACGGGACCCTTCCGGGCGTGCCGCGGATCTTGTGCAGACCTACGCGCGTTGCGAGGGCAGCGGCTGCATCGACGTGAGCGCGACTTTCGATGTATAGACAGGTATCGCAGAAGTATACGGCCAAAAGGGCATGAGCCTGGATGGCTTGGATGATGTGTTGCGCCGAGGCATCGACCAATGCTCGACCTACCTCGCTCTGTGCTCGGCTCCTGTAGGAGAAAGATCAGCGTCAATACTAATGCTTCAAGGTATTGAACGAACAAGAGCAGCTGAGGTTCGACTTCTTGAGGCGGAGGCACCTGAGACGTCCGCGCGTAGAAGACACTTCCCCAAAGGAGCATCGCCGTGTCTAATACTGCTATAGGGCGCCCAACGTCGTCGATCGGTAGCTGAAAGGCCTGATGGATGCGACCCTCATGAAGGAACCAGGGCAGAGCGGATCTATTCTGGAAGAAGACATTGCGTCTGGAGGCGCGTTAGCTCAACATAGATGAGTACAATCGAGATTAAGTGCGTACAGGATGGAGGAAACCTCGGAAGAGACAGGCTGTTGGCCTAAATACCTCACGGGCGAGTGAGGTGAAGCTGTCATATAGGACTTTCATGTTAGCTAGTGGTAGATTTGATGGCATAGAGAACCCACAGGACGCAGAGGTACTAGAAGGAGGGTGAGGAGCATGCAAGAGCACCGACGAGGGACCGGCGTTATCGCCCTCTTCCTCCAACTCTTTGATGCGAGCCTCCAGGGCCTGGATTGACTCCTCGAGAACTTGAACGCGCGAGCGAGTTACGCCCTCGAAGTGGCATTCTTGAGGTCGACGCGCTTTCGTGCATTGACCACAGATCGGCCTTTGACCGTCACACTTGATCTTACGCTGCCTGCGAGTTGTTTAGTCATAGAGATATTTGCACGAGGAGACGTTGTGAGCGTACCTGCACGCGACGCATGCTTGACCTCTCGATAGGGACCGCGCAGGGCTCGCAGAGCGAGATTCGGGTTGCAGTGAGTACATGAGGCTGCTAGGGTGGAGGTATTCAAGTTGACTGTTGTTGGTCGGAATGCCGCCTTTAGTTGCCTGTGGTCAGCCATTCTTATGTACCTCATGCTCTTCAGACTCTATGCATACTTCAGCTGCGCTTGCACTGATCAAAACTCCAAGTCGCGAACGAGCTGCAGCCGCCGCGGAACGAGAACAGCCGTCTCGTCGCTATCATTGCTCGGGGAGTCCCCGAGGCGAGGCCTTCAGTGCACACCCAGTACATCCAAGGACCAGTACCCGGAATTCCGGTGATCGTGCAGCGCGTCCGCGCGAGGCCCTTCCGTAGGAGGACGACGACTCAGTCGGAGGCTGCTCCAAACGTCGCGTATATGTGGCTAAACTGCGCCCCCGGTAGTGGCAGTTCCCGACTCATCACCGAGACAAACTACGTATAGAGAGACGATAGCCTCGAGTTCAGCGCTTCGAAAAGCACACTGCCGCTACGGAATTACGGAAGAGAATAGAGCGGTGCCGCTCTTGATATTGCACCGCACAGACTCGGTGTGAGTTCGGGCTGCCTCGGTGGGCTACGCTGAGACGTCGAAGAGCTATTATAGCTCAATGGGGCGGAAGACATCCGGTAGTGGACACGTGTTTCGTAGACGATGGAAGAGATGGATATTGTGTTGTGCGTATGGTGATCGTCGGCGGCAAGTCACACTCGAGGCTCGAGCGCTTGTCAATGCGCGCGCTTTGGATCTCGCCACCATCAACACCGCCTTTCGCCTCTAAGTGCCGAGCCACTCAGTCTGTAGTCGTCGATATCGGTCTCGCAGCACCGGTATTCCGAATTCAAGCTATCGGCTGCTCTCTCTTTGTTTGTTACCAGCCCTGTTCTAAGTGAACGCTTCACGACCGGCCCATTTCGAAATTCTATTCGCCTATCCAGCCCACGCATACCACATATCCATAGCCGCTACAGGATATCCACGTTCACTCTTCGCTGTGAACCGACTTCTCATGTCAGGCACGGAACTAGGCCCAGAACTACCTGTAATCGTGCCTGATGAGTCCCCCTTTGACGGTGGCGAAACCAAGGAACTCTTTCCACTCGATTCATATGCTCTACATATTGCCACCCGGGTCATCGCGACCGCAGAACTCCTCGACCTGATTCTCTCGTTCATAGAACGGATCGACCTCGCCAAAACTGCATTAGTATCGCAGGTCTGGCTCGAAATATCTCGCCGGCACATCTGGCAGGAGGTCGAGAACGCATGGGAGTTATTTGCGCTGCTTGCACCCCTGGGACCACTCCGCGGACACCAAGGCTATGTGCGTATATAATATACACTCCTTCGCTTGCAGCAACTTACATGACCCCATAGGAATTCGAGCGTGTACCTAGCCATCAAGACTGGCTTCGGTTCCAGCCATTCGCGACGCGCGTGCGCAAGTTGCGCATAGAAGGTGTCTCCGGCGAGGACGATTACACGAAAGTTGTCTCGTCTCTCTTGTCAAAACTAGCGTACACACGTTTATGGCATCCCGTCCTACCTAACCTGAAACAACTTGAGTGGTATCAAGACGAACACCTCGCGCAGATGTCGCTTTTCCTCCACCCTGGATTGGAAGAGCTGATCATGTACGTACCTATGCATGGGCTCCCGGGATACACCATCGAAACCATATGCGACGACATCGCGTGGAAGGCACCAAACATAAGATATCTGGAGCTGGTACCCATGGAGAGCATCTCCTCGTCGCCTATCGAAGTCGCGCTCAGCAGTCTTCTATCGCATCTCGACGACAGTCTCCAGACGCTATACCTCCCCATCTACGGTCTCACCCAAGTAGTCTTCGAGACCGCAAGCCGGCTACAACACGTCAAGGAGATCGCCTTTTCGACGACGCAGACGCCCACTGTGGTAGCCCTGTACTCTGATGTTCTTGTCTTTACGCCACATCTGGAGCCCAACGCATTCCCTGCCTTGCGAAAGCTATCCGTCAGCGCTCCTTTGGCGGACCTCATAGAGATCCTGACAAACCCCGACTTCCCAGCCAGCAGAATCACGGACTTTCTCGTACGCGCGGCACGGCCTGAAACGCCAGCTGCCGTCGAGGATTTTCACGCAACCGTTGCGCGCGAATGCGGCTCGCTCAACATATACTCGCTCGTTCTCAGCGCGCCAAACGACGAAAAGGAAGAAAATGCGCGCTGGGTCGAGTCGCCTTCGCCGGACACCGCCTTGAGCTGGACTACCCTGGCCCCACTCGCCAGCGCTGGCAGCTTACGCGGTCTTGTCAGTATCGCCATTGCGCATGAGCACGCGTTGAAGCTCTCAGTTCACGAACTTGCAAACTTCGCGCGTGCTTTGCCGACTCTGGAGTACCTCGTCTGCAACCCGTCACCCCATGCGGTCGGCGATATTCCACCCGGCATCAAGCTCATAGAGCTCGGTATCCTCGCCGATGCCATGCCGCGCGTCGAAACGCTGGAACTCTACGTTGACGCCTCGGACGCCACCATCGACTATCCCGCCTGGTCGGAGAACCAATTTCCGAACCTCCGCAACCTCTGGATGGGCGCCTCGCCAGTCCACCTCGAAAGGAGAAAGGGCATATCCCTCTTCCTGGCCGCGCTCCTGCCGCTTGGAGCACGCATCGACACCGAGCGATGGGAGATTTGGGACTACGTTGCCCCAGAGGCGCGATATGCGATCGAGTGGGATCGGATTGCCGAGGATGTGGCGTTGTTGATGGAGTCTAGGGCTGTACTGGCGAAGGCAATAATGAATGTCGCTAAAGGTCGAGCGATTTGCGCATAGTACGAGGTTTACTGGCTGAAGTTGGCACATCACTACTACATGGCACATACATATACTACTCGGATTTCGGACTCTTAGTGATCACGACTGCGTAACTGTACTTTGCACCGTCGCTGTTTGTCGGTAATGCATCGCCTGTAATTGACGGAACGCACGAAGCCTCGATATGATCATCACGCGGGTGACCGTCGAGAGGCTCTTGCGGACGTAGGCACCGTGTCTTTTCGTGTAGACGTACGCGCGCCTCCTTCCCAGCACTTGAGAGCTCCAATTATTCCTAGCTTCCCCGACCTCTGTCGATATATGTCGTTTCAATCGATGAAAAATCATGAACAGTGACCGAGTCTGTCGATATACCCACTTTGGGTATATCAGACATAGGAGCTAAAAAGCATCCTATGCAAGTCGACGACAGGGCCTGACCGGGAATTGAACCCGGGACCTCCTCCAGATGGTGTACGGATATACCGCTCAACCCTAAGAAGGAATCATACTACTAGACCATCAGGCCGATGGAAGCTTTTGAGCTCAACCATTTATAGCCCGCAGACACCAGGAGTAGGCTGGCGCGATTCCCTTCATCATGCCTTATTTCGCCAATCACAATGCACTACATATTTGAGGAGATACGCTGACAGCCCAGTAGCAAGATCGCCTTGGATGCCATGTATCGCAGCCTAACACTTCTCCACGCAGTGCTCGTAGTCGCCCTGGCACTTCCACGACGGCACCCCGCTCGTTTTACACCGCTCCTCCGTATCATGACAGCCTAGCAATTACAGCTGTTCCCGAAAACCTTGGGAATGAGCAACTTTTTTTTTTCACGAGTTGAGTCCAGGTACCGCAAGGCACCGAAGACAAAGTTACGCTTTATGGCCATACTCGCCCATGAAGATCAACGATCAAATGACCCGCAGTCTACAAGCCGCGTCGCGCGGCTCGTAGCCTGTGGCTCGCCTGATGACCTTACCATTGTGAGATAACTCGGCGTCGACGTGGATCGCCCCCTAGCGACCATTGGAAGCAGTAAGCGAAGCAAGGATTGAAAGCGAGGAGAGGGAAGAAGCGCAAGACGAATTTGCGCCTACAAGTAGCTCACGGGCCGATATGGCCGTGAACTGCGCGACGCGCCTCACTCGCGAAAAAAAAAGTTGCTCATTCCCAAGGTTTTCGGGAACAGCTGTAAACCATCAGCACCTATACAACGAGTATCAGCTCGTAAAAACACGCACTCTGCACGCATCCCTCGTCAGCGTACATCGCAAGCACGAGTTCGCTCGGCGGCGCGCTGCAATCCTTGAAACACTTCTCTTGCTCGGTCTGGCACTGCCACGCCGGCATACCGCTCTGCTCGCACCGGCGCTCCCTGTCGATGCAGTCTGTACATCACCCGTCAGCTCCCATCATCATTGCGCTGGCAGTCAATGTCATTGTGCTCACTGTCACGGCACGAATCGCCCCTAGCAGTGTATCCGACCTTCTCGCGTCCGAAGTAAAGAGGGTTGTAGTCCTTGCCATGCTCGCATTTATCCTTGCACTGGACGAATTTATCGTGGCACTCCTTCTCGTCCGCGCCGTTGGCGGCACTTGTGCGACTCTTCTATGCAGTCTGCGCGGGAGACCGTACGCATGAGCGGCCAGCACGGATCAAGATGGGAAAGATGACGGCTTACTCTCGACGCAGTTCTCGTCCGCGTAGGCATCGAAGGTGTCGAGAGGGGCGTAGGTCTCGATACACTCGTGGGCGCATTGGCCGCGGACGACGTCGCAGAGCTTGCTTGGGAGACCGCGGGCACGGCACTGCTTGCCAGCATCAGCACAAACTAAAACCCGGGAGTCAGTATAGGTCGATGCATAAGGGGATGATTAGAAGCGTACACTCGTTGCAGTCGGTGTGCTTGGTACCGACGTCGATGTTGAGAGAGTGCGCATCTGTGTCGATGACGATGACGCTCGCGGAGGCGAGGGTGATGGCGGCGGCGAGGATGGCGAGGAGGGAAGTCTTCATGATGGCGTTTGTAGAGAGTGTTGAGTTGATAGAGCTGAGGCGGGAAGGGGGTGATATATAGTCGCGTTATTCGGATACAGGCATGGCCTATTAACAGATGTCAGAGTTAGATTCGGGCGAGTACCGAGAAGCACGCTACCTGGTTCCAAATACTGAGGTGGACATGACAGACTTGGCGAATATGATCCACCCGCAGCATACAATGTGGGGATTGAGAGTACGTTGGGCGTATTGAGGGCCTCATCGCCTTGATATGACCAGCCGTATGACCAGTCACTGTCATACGACGCTACACATATGACGATCGGGCCACTCGGCAAGATGGGCTGCAGCGCATCGGGGTGCAAGAGTGTCGGTAGGGAGCCTGCTTCCATGCATCTACCGATTTCGAGACGCGAGTGCGCGATCTGGCAGAAAACGGGCGTCCTCGTACTCGGGCCCACACGACACCCCATTCGGATTTCACTGCGCCTGGAAAGTTGATATGACGAAGGTTAGCGGTGCAAGCTCGTATACACGGCGATCAACTAGTCTTTCATGGGCGCTACGGTCCATTCCGGGAAACCCGACGTCAACGCCATGGGCAACGGGGACAATGCGAGGACGCCCTTGCCTACGGTCCAGAAAGAGCGCTTTTCCCTATCGATGCCATTCACACAGCACAACCTTGAGAAGAAGACGAAAGTACGTATAGGGCACTGAGCGCAGAGCAGATGGCGGTCCGCAGAGAAAGTCTCGGCTTCTGCTCTGACGTCGTTCACTCTTTCGGGACTATCGGCCCGTTCACGTGTGATCGGCAAACTCCCGTGTACTCTTTCGCGCGGACTCGCGCGCGCCGCGACTTGTCTCCCGCGTCCAGCTTCTGCGCTCCTCTCTACATCCGTCACAGCAATGTCCGCAGCCAAAAAGGGTAACAACAAGTCTGCGGCTGCCGCGACGTACGCCTATCGGGACATCGTCCTCGGCAAAGTCCGCGGCTACCAGCCCTGGCCCGGCATGGTGCGTCCCGTGTTCCCAAGTACGCGGCGCAGGACGCGTTTGTTGACTGAATATCCTGGGTACTTTGTGCGTAGGTGATTGACCCGGATACTGCTCCGCCTGCTGTGGCGGCCGAACGTCCGTCCAAAGGTGGCAAGTCGCACTACTGCGTCAAGTTCTTCCCCAAAGGCGACCAGTCCGTCTTCCCCTCGCCTCCACACGCCACATGCCCACTGACCGTCCCTATCTTGACAGCGCGTGGCTCCCGCCCAGCTCGCTCTCCCGTCTGCAGCCGCACGAGATCAATGCGTTCATCGACGAGCCGCCAAAGGGCCAGCAGAACAAGAAGGACCTCCTCGAGGGCTACAAGATCGCGCGTGACCCCTCCAAATGGGAGGAGGAGCAGGCCGAGCTCGCAGCCAACGCCGCAGAAGAGCTCGCGGACGCGGACGTCGACGAGCTCGAGGACGGCAGCGAGGGCAGCGCGGACAGCAAGCCCGCCAAGAAGCGCAAGCGCGCGAGCGAGGGCGGCGGGCGCGCGAAGAAGGTGGAGCGGAGCGCGGCGGAGAGCGGGAGCGCGCTGCCGAAGAAGAGGGCGCCGCGCAAGAGCAACGGCAAGAAGAGCAAGGACACGATCGAGAGCGAGGACGACGCCGAAAGGGCCGATGCGGACGGCGAGGCGGACGACGCGGGCCCTAGTAAGGCGCAACCGTCGCCTCCGCCAGCTAAGAAGACCAAGCATAACAAGGACGATGGACGTACGTCTCTTTCTTCGTTCGTATTCAAGAATCTGGCCGTTTTCTGCTTCGCTGGCGCCGAAAAGGCGCTCGTACGACTTGCGTCTTGGCTTTTTGTGCCCATCGGTGTCTTGATATATCTGTGGCGAGGCAATCAACTTCACCATAGGCTGCTTGTGTGTCGTACAAGCGCTTTTGCTCGTGAATCGGGGTATTCGCGGTCGAGATATGGCCAGATAGGAGTTTTCTGCCTTCAGCATACAAGGGAGCACCCATCTGAAGGTCACCCCGCTGTCTTCGCGGGCACCTGCGCTCTCCTGTCGTCTTGACAGCGAATTTTGAGCCCAGAACGAGCAAAATGCCAATTTTTCAGGCCACGAGCGTCTCCTTCGTTCATTCTTTGACGTTCTACGCTTCTCTATTGCCCTCGCGTCCTTCTCGTGACGCCAAGCATCGAACGCTCACTCACACATCGCCGTTTTACAGCTTTGGCGGACGATAAGGAGGCGCAGAAGGTCAAGAACTGGCGGCATACGCTCCAGAAGACGTTCCTCACTAACACCAGCGGCGCCAAAGCCGAGGCACGTCGTCTCCCCGCCTCGCCTCATTATTTCTGAAGCTAACCGAATTTTTTGCAGGATATTCCGGTCAGCGACGCGCTTTTCACGGAAATTGAGCAGTACAACGGCATGACCGTCGCGTACTTGAGCGTGCGTAGCCCTACTTCTACACCGGGTGCTGTAAACTGACGAACGAAATGGCTTTTGTAGTACTCGAAGATCGGCAAAGTGATGCGCCACATCCACCTGCTGGACGAGGCCAAGATCCCGGACGAGGCGACGTACGGCTTCCGCAAGCGCGCCAAGGCGCTCGTCGACAAGTGGCAGACGCAGCTGCACTCGACCGCGGGCGCGCCGAGCCCGACGGTCGAGAAGCCGAAAGAGGACGGCGCGCCGGAGAAGAAGGACGGCGAGGAGAAGGGCGAGGAAAAGGCTAAGGAGGATGAGGTTGTTAAGGAGAACGGTTCTGCGACGGCAGCGGAGGGGGAGAAGAAGGATGAGGTTGTTGTCGGAGATGGGGACGCGAAGATGGAGGATGCGACCGCGGCGCCGGCTGAGGCTGGGGATGCGCCGGCTGAGCCTGCGGCTGCACCCGCTGAGGGCGACGTGGCGATGGCTGAGGCGTGAGCGGCGTTGATCGCGTATGTCTATGTCTTTACATTCATTCTATTCCTATACTGACATTCGCGCCAGGTTCTCCAACCTTTGCACTATGATAGCCCAACCCCGAATGGCTCAAGCGAAGAAGAAGTCATTATCGACAAACAGAACCCCCTCCCGTGCTACCCCGAACTCCCATATTCCTTCTTGCTTTACGCCACGCGCCGCAAACGAGCGCCTTGCGCCAGGGCCCAGCGAGCAGTGTTTGTTCTCCTTATCGTATCGTATTTCTCTCCTCTGTTATCCCCCTCCTGTAACCACTTGCTTGGCCTGTGCTGTCTTCTATAACTGCGTGCATTCAAAACGATGATTTCAATTGCAAGCTGCGAGGCACGTTCGTTCGTTCGTCCGAGCCGAGCTCGGAAGAAGTTCGTCGAGTGGCACGCGCCCCTTTCCAGTCAGTACACATCTCCGCCTGCCAGGTACTCGTAGTTCTATCGCGAGTGGAGCGAGGAAGGTACAAGATAAGACCCGAAAGCGGTACAAGGTCCAGCATACCAGCAACACGTGCTAGCAAAGATTGCATCAGAACGACCTTTTCACGCTTTGCCTCGTGTTACCACGGTTCCCCGCGCGCGTCGCCACTCCCTCGAGCCGCCATGTCGTCCGTGCTCGCGTCTATCCTCTGCTGCTGCGGTCCACGAGAACGCGAAGATGCTTCTGTACGTCGACGTTCACTGGGCTGTATGATGTCGTGAGGTGCGGATGGTGGTATTGACGCGGATGTGTAGGACGAGCCGGATGAGAATACGCGGCTTATCGTGCCTGTTGACGAGCCAATGTGCGCGGATATTGTAGTCCTATGCTTTCTGCGTTATATACTGATTGTGTTTATTGTAGACCCCAACCACGACATGCGGTCGACAGCGAGCGGATGAAGGAGCGTCTCGGACATATCGTGCGCTCGAAAGAAGGGTTCGTGCGCCTTTCCCTCGCTTATCTCCGTATCCCAATTTGTTCAATCCATATTGTATTCCTAACCACTATACTAATAACACTTTACTGGTCTGTAGGAAGATGGTTAGCCTCCAAGGCTCAACCTCCTTCGCAGGTACCCGCAGCGCCTCCCGCGTGAGCGACGCCGGAGAAGAACACTCGCAGTCCGCATCGTCCCTCTCGGCCGCCGACGCGGACGACGACCTGTCGCCCGTGCACGCGCCACCTACGCCGAATGTGAGGGTTATTAGAGGCGCGATAAGGGGACGGCCGGCGGTGAGGAGGATATCGCCGAGTGGGCTGGGTGCAAGTGCGAGGGCGCAGGAGGCGGGGGCTGGGGCGGAGGCGGAGGGGAGTGGGAGTGATGGTGCTGCTCAGCCTGAGGTATACATTTGAGCTCAGGTATACGGATGATATGCTGATCATGGAGATCCAATAGGCTGGTCCGTCAACTGTTCAGCCAGTAGGCTCGTTATCAGCAAGCTGGGGCGACTGATAACTCCTAATGTAAGCCTCCATCCTCCCCAAACATGCTTTGTACACTATTCTCTAATCATATCCCGCTCACAGTCCCCCAGGCTCGTATCTCCGTCTCACACACGACCCCTCCTCACGATCTCACGTCTTCTTGCCCCCGCTTCCCTCACGGACTCAGGACTTCCTCTTCATATAATCCCCTCTCAATCTCCATCACCCAATTCCAATCCATCTTATCCGGTCAAACCATATACTCTCTCATTTCAAACTGAACTCTCCCTCCATATCTTTCCCGGCTCACCGTAGTGATAGTCCACATAACTTCACCCACATGTATATTCTCCACACTTTTCACACTTACCACCGAGCCACGGCGGGTTCGCAGGGATCGCGGCCTGGATCTATATCTCCACTTCACTCCACCGGTCTTTCGTTGCCAAAGATACGGGGTAGGTGCAAACTGACTACATGTACCTAGTCTCCTGAGCGGACTATACAGTGCCACAGCGAACTAACGATCATGACGTCGGTGAAACTGCGCGGGTGCCCGTTTCGCCGCTTGCGTTCGCGACGGGCGCTTGCCCTTCCCTAGTCATATCATCTCTTCGCTTCATGAACTTTGCCCATCGCTGTCCGGCTCTTTCTGCTCGACTATTGCCTCCCGTGTTGCGTAGCGTGACCGCTTACCGGCTATGGACGACCTCGTGATAGTCTGGTGACCAATCACAGCAGTGACGGAGGCACCAACCTCGTAACACGACATTCCGCTTTCCTTCAATCTTGCACTTCATATGATCATGATAGGGCTATCGGGTATCTAAGTGTTCTTCCTCGTCGCTACTCACAGAAAAACTACGGCATACGCAGATTATGCACATCGACACCGCACAGCGACACAAAGGCCCTAGCGCCCATTTGATCCACCTTCGTCGTAACCTGGCGGTGGCTCGTTCATCACACTTGAACTCTCTCCGTCATGTCGATATACGCGGCGTTGCGTATCCGACAGGGGCCATCCTATACTGATCAGCAGCCGCTGCAAAGCACTCGCGTCGACGCGAATCGTCCCGTCATCCCTGCGCTGGTCCTCCACAGATACACCGTTTGTCGAAGAAGACGAGCTGAGACCGCTTGACGATGTTGGCGCACCATGCGTTGTGCGCTCACGTTTCGTGAGGTATCCGGGAACACCGTCGGAGCGTGTGAACGCCAAGCTACGCTCGGTAACGGGGTACTGATCCGTCGTCTCAAAGTACGGCTCTGCGACCTGCACGTCCGAGTGCGGCGCGTGCTGAAGCAGGCGTGCCGCGGCCGTGCGCCTTCGACGTCGTAGATATAAACCACCAGCTATGAAAGTCAAAGCTACGATCCCGGCCACGACACCGCCCACGACGGTGCCAATGAAACTTTTGGTTCGCGCGGTGTTCTGACCTGATGACGGGGTATGACCAGACGTCGACGGATTGGGATTCGCCGTACCAGTACTTGCGAGTGTCAGCCGTAGTTCGTCATTATCTTTGAATGCATGTACCTGTTTGCAGCAGCCTGAGGGCCCACTCCCAATGCTGTGGTGAATAACATGGACGCAGATAGCTGCCCGTTGGCTTGGTACTGAGTTATGGGATAGATGGAACCATTCCAGCTGGGTCCATACTGTTGCCCAACAGTTCCAGCCGTCGTGAAGTTTGCTAACTCTCGAACCGCGTTGAACTGCACGGCGATATATTTCCGCGTCAGATCGGCCACCGTGTCGTTCAAAAAACCCGCGGACAGGCATTCATACAGGCCATCTAAGAGGATCGCTAGCAATTGATTGGTGATGAGAGATGCATCTCGAGCAAGTTGGTCGCTAGCTCACCCTTCCACTCTGCGCCGTTATCTTTCTGCGGAAGATCACTCGTTGTGGGTGTGATAGCATCTATCATAGACAGGTAAATGCACGTGCTAAATACCGTCGAGCGTTAGCAAAACTAGGTACCTTCGATGTTGACCCCACTAGATGAATTGGTCCAGATCGGAGCTAATATCAGCGAAGCCGCCAACTCGTTTATGCTGAGAGAACATGAGGATGTCTCAGAAAGACAGCATGCGTAGACGCACTACTCGAGATCCTCCTGCGGGACGGAGGACACGTTGTCCCTGTAGTATGCGCCGAGGCTCTTGAGGAAGTTACCGCCATTGTAGGTGATTTCCCACCTAGTCAGTGAACATGTCCCGTAATCAAGCGAGTCGAAAACCATGGTGCCATTCGATAGGAATGTCTTGACAAATTCAATCGACGGTGCGGCATAGGTCGAGCGGTATTTGTGGTCTTGACTAGCCGAGCCTAGCCACGAAGATAGACTGCGTGTATTGAAGTTGAGAAAAATGCGCATGGCAGATGGCAGGGAGACAGACATACATAATCCAAGGGCCCATTGCTGCCATGCTCGCCAAGGTGTTAGATCCAGACTGCGATATGGCGCTGGCGACTGATGCATTATTGCCCCCTGACAGAGACGCTTGTTGCCATTGCATCTCTTGATGAACACTCGTCGATCACAACTAGTAAAGGAATCATAGCTTACGACATGTCGAGTTGAACGACAATCCACCCAGAGAGCCAGACGTGGCGTTTGCCTGTGTCACGAACGAAGCAGATACGGCGTTCCATAAATCTTGTGCAACGGTGTAGAAAGTGTTTTGGTGTGGGCTATCTGAGTAGGCCTCCTGAGCCGAGAAATAGGCCAATCCCATCTGTCTAGCGGACAACAATGAGCCACAATGCAAACAAGAACATTCCGGAAAGATCTACAATTTGTCAGTATTGACCTACGCATGGAATCCGTATGAGCGTGAGGTCTCTCAGCAGTGCTTGAGGACGGGCTCTTACCCTACAGCCGTCCACATCAGATAACGCCCAGCAAAAAGAGAAGAGCGTACGGAGGATAGGACGAGTTGTACACCACACCCCTCGATAGAGTAGTCAATGCCGAGGTCAGATTTGCTTGGAAGGTCGTGCCGTTGGTGCGACGGTCAAACTCTGCCATTGCATATAGGAGGTACGCCGTTTGAGTTGTGGATAGAACACTGGCTCCTGCCAAGCAGTCAGACTCCTCGGCCAGGCATCGGCAAACGTGTGCTCTGCGTACCATCTGTGTAATCTATATGTTGGCAGGCAACATGTAGTGCACTTTCTGCCAGAGAAAGGCGGTCACTGTAGGGTAGTGTGATGAGCGGCTCCTATGACAAGAAGCATCAGCCTCCGCGCTCGTGATGGGTGTGCATTCACTATCGTACACGCCAAGAAGTAGTCGAAGGAAAGGATTGCGAGGCGACTGTCGTGAACAGAGAGAGAGACAGTAGGATGACGTTGCGACCGACATTCGTAAGAGGCATGCTGGGCGCGACGAGATTCGTAACGCTCATGTATGTGACGGAGGTTTATATGTTGAGGCGCACGATCAAGAAGTTCGAATGTCATGTTTCATCGCCTGTTGGTCAGCACTGGATGGTCCAGAAGATGGATGCTCGGCGGACACACATTGCTCCCGACATTGCACAGGTGTGACCGCGTACTACTCCCGGTGAAAGCGAGATAGATACAGCTTCTCGCAGCGAGCCTCGTTGGTGAGCGAACCAGGCCTGTACGAGCACTTGGGAGTCCACGTTTCGGCCACGTTAACAGCATCTATACACCACTACAATGCAACGTCCGAATCGCATCTGACCGTCGGCTGTGTGGATAGGTCTTCCATTTCCGAGGACAGTCCTCGAAGTACACCCGCGGCCTAGGTCGTTACCGATTTGGCGTGTGACATCGAGCGCCATAGTACCATCGAAGCACCGGGTGCAAGATTAACCACCGTGAACGCTGGGTGCCCTTGACTTCATGACGCCGTCCCGAGCCCATACCCCAGTCACTGTACCGTGCATGATCATACTTGCAAGGTGGAGAGAGTTCATAGTGAGTGTTCTCCGGTCACATATATGAGCCAGTACGCGTATGCTGGGCGCTGGTCGGACGCCCAGTGATGGTGGTTGGAAACAACGTCAACTTGCTCAGGCTCGCACGCGTGCGTTTGCTTCCTTGGCCGCAACCATCATCACAATATCACCAGCTGTTGCATAGGTTCCCACTCCTACCTGCAACAACGCCATATGGCTGTATAAGGGACAATGGGCGTAAATCTACTCGACGGGCTGTGAACTACAACCGTATATTCGTATGCCATCGTCGGGCCTGCGATGCACATCCGAGCCGCCAGGTCGTCTGCGCCCGTGTCCATCCTGTACTGCTGTGTTCCATGAGAATAAGAAGATGCTTTTGAATGTTGCTTGGACTGTATGATGTCGTGAATTGGACGGTGGATTGACTGGGCGTATATGTAGGAGGGACCGAGGTGCGCAGATATTACATCTCTCCTTTTGCTGTAAACTGGTCCTGTCTACTATAGACCCCAGCCACGGCATTCTGTCGATAGCAAACGGATGAAGGAGCGCCTCGGATATATTGTGCGCTCGAAAGAAGGGTGCGCGCGCCTTTCCCTCGCTTATCTCCGTATTCTCAATCCTCAATATCCTTACCGTCTCACCATCTATCATCCTAACTCAACCTCATCTATCTACAGGAAAAAGGCCACCCTACAAGGCTCGACGTCCTTCGCAGGCACCCGCAGCGCATCCCGCGTGAGTGACGCGGGCGAAGAACACTCGCAGTCCGCATCGAGTCCCTCTCGGCTGCCGACGCGGACGACGACCTGTCGCCCGTGCACGCGCCGCCTACGCCCAATGTGAGGGTTATCAGGGGCGCGATAAGGGGGTGGCCGGCCGTGAGGAGGATATCGCCGAGTGGGCTGGGCGCGAGTGCGAGGGCGCAGGAGGCGGGGGCTGGGGCGGAGGGGGCGGAGGGGAGTGGGAGTGATGGTGCTGCTCAGCCTGAGGTATGTGTGGTGGATAGGCGTATAAGGATGCGATACTGACTGAGATGCGATAGGCTGGGCCGTCAACTGGTCAGCCCGTGGGCTCGTTATCGGCAAGGTGGGGCGACTAGTAACTCTCAAGGTCAGCCTCGTTCTCTTCAACCGCTCAGTACTCTGTTTTCTAACCCGACCCCGTCAACAGCTCCTCAAGCTCAAATGACCCTCTCACACACGATTCCTCTTCACGATCTCACGTCTTCTTGCCCCCGCTTCCCGCACGAACTCAGGACTTCCTCTTCATATAATCCCCCTCAATCTCAACCACCCAATCCCAATCCATCTCATCTGGTCAAATCATATATTCTCTCATTTCAAACTGAACTCTCCCTTCATATCTTTCCCGGCTCACCATAGTCCCAGATAGCTTCACCCACATGTATATTCTCCACACTTTTCCCACCTTGCCCAATTGCAAAGTCAACGTCGGGTTCACAGGAACCCGGTTCGACTGTCTTCACCTACTCTCCGCCCCTCTCTTGTGGATTGACTGGATGAAGGAAACGTACCGTATCAGCTGATTTTGTGTAGCTAGCTTCACAAGTGCGGACTATACAGTGCCACAGCGAACTAACGATCATGACGTCGGTGAAACTGCGCGGGTGCACGTGCTCGTTTCGCCACTTGCGTCGACGTCGCGATGGGCGCTTGACTGCTCGTGCTTCGATCTGGCTTTGAGATTGGCAGTGTGTCACTGTGTTCAGTGGTACAGCAGTGCTATTATCTTGGCTGGCGTAGCGGTGCTCGTTCGCTTCGTTGAGGTCGACATTAGAAACGCAACGGCGCCGTTGCCATCTACCAACTCGGCTCTCTTCTGCCTTCATTCGGGATATGTTGCTTCCTGAGCTCTCCAACCTTCTCCAACCCTTCATATGGCCACTTACCTATTCAGTTGACCTTCAAGGTCTCCTATAGCTCACATCTTGCTCCGAAGCACCGCGGCACGCGACCGGATTCAAGGTCGAACCAGATCCTTCAATCATCGTCGATGTCAGCAGATATGGGATGGCCAAGTACTGCATTGGTATGCTATCAGCTCGTCTGACATCAAAAGGCTGCTAATGCACGGCTCCTGCTTATAGTATACATGCCCTGTACCGGATTGGACACGCAGCACCTGCGCTACCAATATGGATCAAGTTCCCGTCTGCTGACATCATTGCCATGTCCCTGTACAACTTCGGCGATCACTATGTCTACAGTGAGCGGGATTTATGATAGCATACGTGACCTATCACATTGTACCGCATCGAGGGCATTGCAACAGCATGACAAGTTACATTCGGGGAACAAGCGGACTGTAGCTTGTCGGCGGGAGAAGCGAGGCGGAACGCGGGTAGCCGCATACACTAATCATGATCCACCCGCGATGGATCCGTTAGAACATTAGAGGCTCGAATCTTCCTACCATAACTATGAGACGGCAGATCTTCGGGGATACAACAGGATGCAGACACTGGACGCCAGCCTAGATGTGCCACATATCGTGTATGCATAGAACGGGCCCGACGTGATTCTGTACAACGAGTCTAGACCGGATTGTATGCCACTATGTAGACCATGATAATCTGAATAAAGAGAGGTACAATTACATTGGGGAGAAACGAAAGCACGCCGAAATGCTGGAGTCATAATCTGGACGTCTGACCATTATACTATACGGGGTTCAGGAGATGACTGGTGGGTTTCCCCCTCCTCATAGTTCGGCGGCGGCTCGTGCGCGATGCTCGATCCGCCTTCCCCGCTCCCGCGGTGTTGTAGGTCCGACAGAGCCCCACCGACACTCAGCAACAGTCGCTGTAGCGCGCTCGCATCGACGGGAACCAACCCCTCTGACCCGCCATCTCGGCTTTGTTCTACCAACCCGCGCTCTGAAGTCGCAGAGCCTCCTTCGCTGGATGGAGCCGGTACGCGCGGGGTATGCCTACGCTTCGAGAGACCACGGTCGCGCTCGGAAAGGGGGTATTCCTCTTCAGTCGCGACGAAGGGCTCCGCCCCAAAGTTGGTGCGGTGCGGGCTGTCCTCGATCAGGTCCACTGCGGAGGTGCGCTTGCGTCGACGCCAAAAAAAGACCGCGAGGAAGACGCCGACGACAAGGGCCACACCGCCTACAACGCCGCCTACGATTGCACCTGTCCGGGTACGGTTCTGCGAGTGCGTTGCGCTGAACAGTGGTTGAGTGATAAACAGACGCGATGAGGTAGCGGATCAGCTCACACTGGACCGATTCCTAAAGCAGTGACGAAGAGTTCATTGGCAGCTTGTTGGCCGTACCAGTCGGGGTTGGTAAGATTCGAGAGGGAGCCATTCCAACTGGGTCCGTAGTATTGTATGCTGGGTGTCTGAGAGTTTTGGAAGCTTGCCAGGTTTCTGACGGCGTTGTACTGGACCGAGATATACTGTTGGGCGAGATCGCTCACGCTTGTGTTCAGAAGGCTTGTCTCGAGACATTGGTAGAGCCCCTCGACGAGTATGGCTGTCATGGTGAGAAGCAAGGTTTTCTTGAGACAAGACAAAAACCCACCTTTCCAGTCAGCCACGTAGTCCGCATTCGTCGAATCCTCTCCTTGGGTCGTGAAGGCGCCTGAGAGAAAGGGCTTCAATCAATGTATGCAACTGAAGTTCAGACTTCGCGCACCCTCTATGTTGATACCTGAGTCCGACTGCGTCCAGCCAGGGTATAAGATCAATGACGCCGCCAGTTCGCTCACGCTAAACAGTGTCATTCAGCTTCATGCAAATACCCGGCTCGGTTCATGCCATACGCACTATTCCGTCACTTCCGATGTGATCGCTGATGTATTCCTGCTATAGTATGCGCTGAGACCTTTGAGGAAGTATCCGCCGTTTCTTGTGTATATGCTCTCATTCGTCAGAGAGCAGCTGCTGAAGTTGTATGTGTCGAAGACAGTCGTGCCATTGGAGAGAAACGATTTCGCGAAGTTGATGGACGTTGCTGCAGGGTCCAGATAGGTCGCCTTGTTGGTGGCGTTGTGTAATTGCGCGGAAAGTCTGTAAAGTGCCTGAGTACCGTAGCTAGCAGGTTATGTCTTTAGCACTCACGTTATCCAGAGGCCCACAGTCTCTCCGTCAGCTCTGACCGTCTCATTTACCGACACAGCGCCCGCAGTAGAAGTAGGTGAGCCACCCGACAGGGGTACTGTTTGAGGACCATGAGCCTCTATACTATATACAAGCACCGAAGAAACCAGCAACTCACCGCACGTCGGATTGAACGTCCTGACCAACCCAGACAGCGATCCGTCAGTGGCGGCCGCTTGTGTTACGAAAGACCGCTGCGAAGTAGTCCAGAGCATCTCGGCGGTAGAGAGAAATCCGTTGGCTTGTGGACTAGCCGGGTACGCCTGGTAAGCGGACAAGTACGCTAAGCCAAACAGCCTGCGGAGACGATCATCGCGGTGAGCGTACAATAGCATATACAAACGGGACAACGCACAGCCGGCTACTCTCGATCTGAGGTCGTTTGTCAGTGCAACATCGTCCGTCCCCCAATGGTGATACGCACTCTGCACGCGACGAGTCAGTCAAAGATGGACTCCCTTAACGCGAGAATGACGCACGTTATTGATGTGAAGTTCCCCTTCTGCTGGAACTCTGTCAGGTTTGCGATTATCCTATCGCGGAACATGAATTGACGAGAGCGGCGGTCAAACTCTGACGACGCATAGAGGATTGCAGCGGAGAATGGGATATCTCCTGTCATAGAATGAGCTCAATCGATCTCACGGAGGATAGTCCGCGTACTGGTCTGTCCGTTGCCGAACCCAAGAGCTACGTGCCCGAAGGTAAGGTCGAGAGATGTTTCTGCCAGGGAAACGCGGTCTTCGTAGGAAAGGGAGATGGAAGGATCCTGTGTAACAGTCAGGTTCTGTTCGATGGGGCCTATGTGCATGAGCGTACCTGCCATCCCTTGGTTTGAGGAAAGGACTGGGCCACAGTATGAGCCAGAAAAAAGGCGACAAGTGCAAGCGAAAAACGTGTGAGACTTGTAACCAGCATAGCCGCGAAAGCAGAAAGGTGAAAGACCGTTCTCAACTAAAATCTTTTATACACATACTCGGTATCTCAATCCCGTCGAGGACGCACAGGACCACCGTATTCTGGGGCTTGGATGACAATGAAACGCGAGGGAAGATGATACACAAAGATACCCGCCCGCCTCCACGAGCGACCCTCGTCATCTTCTTGTCACGGGCGTCGCTAAAACTTCGAGAAGCGTATCCGGATGGTAGGGCACAAGCCATATCGAATGCTTCGAGGCAGTCG
>UWZB01000579.1:32867-69492 GCA_900536885.1 Peniophora sp. CBMAI 1063
ATGCCGCGCAGGAAAGGCGACGCGTAGTATGACAGTGCACAGATGCGAAGGCGCCGACACATCCGTTCCCGCTACAACGATCGTGACGAGACTGCCCTAAAAGGTATGTCGCCTTTCTGCAAGCGATCTGGGTAGCTCGCCGAGCGGGCCGCAGGATATACACGTCACTGAGAGAGTACTCTTCCCGAAACATGAATGGCGCAAATATATTTGTCGTAAGCGTTCCCATCAGACTCTTTCGAGGGACGTGCGCCATGCAGTTTGATAGTCGGTTCCAACGCTTTAAGAGCCGATGATGGCGGTAAGAGGGAAAGCACGCTCGTCGCTGGAGTGCTAGGCTCGGCTGGCTCGGGCCGCGCACGCGTCGCGCTGTCGCGCGTTCGTGTCAGCGTGATTTGTGATGCGCACCCTAAGTGCCACGCTCGCGCGTCCGTTGTGCGAGACCTGCTCTTGACCATCATGTTTGTGGCAGACCACTATCTGACCACTGTATCGTCACTCGTTGAGCTCAATGAGTCAGGACTCTCAACAGATTCATCACAATTCTCCCTCACGTAACCAGTCTCCCATTCAGTTATGGTAGCTATCACAAGGCAAGATATGATACCATATGGCGCACACGACGATGAGCGACACAGTTCCGGTAGCGAGTGAAGGAAGAGCGTGTATAAGCTGGGTATAGGATGGAACCCGATGACTACTAGTGTCCTCTACTTGCCCCCTCCTCGTAATCCGGCGGTGGCCCTTCCGTGATGCTCGATCCATCTCCTCCATTCCGGCTCCTGCGGCGTTGTAGATCCGACAAAGCCCCACCAACGCTCAAGAGCAGGCGTTGGAGTGCACTCGCGTCGACGGGAACCATTCCTTCGTCTCCTCCTTGGTCTTGGCCGATCAGCGCACGCGCTGAAGAAACCGACCCTTCCCCACTGGCCGGAGTCGGGCGAAGGCCCGGCGTGTGCCTATGCTTCGAGAGAGAGCGATCGCGCTCAGATAACGGGTATTGCTCGTTCGTCGCATAGAAAGGATCCGCGCGAGACTCATCGTTCTCGCTCACATATCCACGCGCGCGACGCTTGCGACGGCGGCAGTAAAGACCGACAAGGATGGCCACAACGACAACTGTCAAAGCGCCTACAACACCGCCTGCGACCGCGCCTGTTCGAACACGAGATCGCATAGATGAGTCTGAGCTGGCGGGACTGCGTAGATGTGGCAGTGAGCTGGAAAGAGCAGAGTAGGTAAAAGTAGTCATGTGCGTACCTTGGCCCTACACCCAGGGCGGTGACGAAGAGCTGGGATGCTGCGATCTGCCCAGGGAGGTTGAAATCGGTCAAGTTCAGAGCGGGCTTCTCCCAGCTTGGTCCGTAAATTGGCTGATTGATGGTAGGAACCGTATAGTTGGCCAGCTCTCGGACGGCATTGTATTGAACCGATATGTATTGCTCGGTGAGATTTTTCACAGTATCATTGAGGAGGCC
Source organism: Peniophora sp. CBMAI 1063 (assembly GCA_900536885.1). Taxonomy (NCBI): domain Eukaryota; kingdom Fungi; phylum Basidiomycota; class Agaricomycetes; order Russulales; family Peniophoraceae; genus Peniophora; species Peniophora sp. CBMAI 1063. The sequence goes on from UWZB01000579.1 coordinate 34,346, forward strand.
TGTCAAGAAACACTGATAAAGGCCTTCAACTAAAATGGCTTTTGCACTTCAGTATAGGGTATGATAGCAAGAAATAGACTTATAGCGGCAAAAACTCACATTTCCGCGCTCCACCAGGGTTCTTATATGATATATTTTGTGTCGAATTCGTAATGGCATCTGCCGAGGAGGCTCTGTGAGAGCATGAAACCACTCATCGCGTGGATAATAGCATGTACTTTCTTTGTTGATACCATTGGTGTCTGTCCAATGAGGGGTCAAGATGAGAGATGCAGCTAGCTCGTTCACGCTGGGGTGCGATCAGCAGGGATGGAGTGCGGGCAAAGACATCACGCACTAGTCCAGCTCTTCGGTCGTAGGTGGTTCACTCCTGTAGGCGTAATATGCACTTAGACCTTGTAAAAAGAAGCCACTACTATCGGTGTGTGACGTCTGCGTCAATGCGCAGGTGCCGTAATCATAACCATCGAAGATCATGGTGCCGTTTGAGAGAAATGCCTTCACAAACGCAATCGACGTCGCTGCTCGATCCAGATAAGTCTGGTCTCCTTCCAGATGGTATAGCCGTGAAGATAGGCTTGTGGAACGAATCAGAACTGTCGTTTACGAAACGATATCCATGGAGGCTCACATAATCCAGGAACCAATCGTCTCTCCATTGACACTCGGTGGTCCGGCCCAAGTCAAAGCACCAGCAACGGAGACTCGTGAGCTTCCTCCTGTCAAGGGTGCTAGTTGTATTGAGTCAGAACTTCGCTCATCCCACGCATCGATGAAAACCTCACGACAAGTTGAGTTGAAGTTCCCTGTGCCGGCGACGGAGCCTGCAGAAGCATCCGCTGCAGTCACAAAAGAAGATGACGCAGTAGTCCAGAGAGAAACGGCTTCAGTGACTAAGTCGCTCTCTTGTGAGGCTTGGCTGTATGCGAGGTGGGCAGAGAGGTATGCCAATCCCAGCCGCCTTAACATGGACATTTAGTCGCATAAGTAGTTCTGCATCGGAGAAACGCGCGCACAGCCGATAACTATTGTACTATGGGCGCTCGTCACCGTCTCACGATAAACGTCACGATGCCAAAACTCACCCTGTAGTTGAAAAATGAGTCAATATGAAGTCAGGGTGTGGATGAATACGCACTGCAGATTTGTGAAGTCCGTAGTTTGGGCAAACGCGTATAATGCAGCAGGTATGTCGTCCATGAATCGGGTGGTATTAGAGCGACGGTCGTACTCCGAAGATGCATAGAATATCTCGGCCGCCTGAATTATACGAGAGGCTGCGATAATGTCAGCTTATCCGAGCGTTAGAAGTGCGAAGGAGATACCGTTTCCACTAGTATTTGAAAGGGTATTGTGCGGATAAGTGATGTCTAGTACGTTTCCTGCCAGAGAAAGACGGTCATTGTAGGAGAGAGAAATCAGCGGTTTCTGTCAGCTAGTGAGCTTATACAGGACCGAGTCACCACCGGAAATGAACTCACCCGCCAGCTCTCAGTCTGAGGAAAAGACTGGGCCACAGTAAGCGTCAGCAGTGAGAAGACAGTAAGCAGAATGAGATGAAAACAATGGATTAGCATCGTGGGTGCCGTGACGGGAATTAGCGACACTCGCGCCGGCGAGCTGTCTTTATACGCATGAGCGGCACGTCAATTCCGCCGAGAAAGCGCTGGAATAGGTAACACTATAACTTTAGGGGCTGAGGAAGATCAGGATGGATCATGACATCCGCGGATACCCGCCCGCAATTGCTATCGATCCTTGTGACTTTTACGGGCATATTTGATGCCTGTGTCGAGAAGAGTGCGTAGATGGTAACACCTATGCCGCATTGAAAACTTCTCAGAGGCGCTCAGGGAGCCGGGGTTAGGTCCTGATGATAGCGGTGTCCATATCAAGGCCGCAGTGTGATGTGGCGCGGTCTTTTCATCCTCTTGAGGGTACCGTCGGATGGCAGCAAGTCGACGGAACGGCACGAGCGGTCTGCACGAGGAGCGTTCCGTATCCATATGATCGTGACACGTATAAGCCTAACAGAGCGACTAACGCCCTAGTGAAAGTTTTGCGTCCCTGTGCAAGCTGACGTAGCTAAACGATGGTGGTGGTCAAGAGCCAGACCGGCGCTTGCGCTCTTCCTTCGACTTGGACTTCTACCATGACCACTCGGCGCTGGAAATCGTAGTGCCCCGCCACCGGCGCAGATCTCACTCTGCACCGATATCCTGCAAATGTGTCGTCAACTTATATCAGTGCTCGACATTCTCCGCGGACGTCCACCGCATATGACGCCGATGAAGAGTGCCCACAATCAACCCTCTCCGCCGACAATGTCGACGATGGCATACCCGATATGTACATACCCTCTACTCGACATCTAAGGGTCTAATCATGGAACTACGACTGTTGAGTGATGTACGTCGCGCAGGCTAGTGCGAGTTCTGAGACGCGTAGGTGGCGATGCGGATTTGCCTGCCGCTGAACCGGTCGATTTGGATGGTGTCACCAAACGTGAGGTGCGTTGTGGCTCTCTGAGAGCTAGTCAGTAGACTGATCCGTGAGACAGTTAGCTCACGAAGTTTGGGAGCACTGGCTGCGACTCCCATCACCTACGCGTCGTTCACATGTTTCTTCATGAAGGACTCATGGTGACCTTCTGTACAAGCCCCCTGAGGGTATCGTTGAGTTTATCAACTCGGTTTGTCGCTGTACAAAACGTTACATGATATACTAGAATACAATCGATAAGGGTGTCCTAAGCAAAGCGCACGAAGACGCCTACGATCTGATCATCTCGACATCCCTCACATAACTCTCTCCTCGTAACCGGGCGGCGGTCCTGCTTCAGGATTCAAGCCCGTCCCAGCCCCATCACGTTGCAAGTTTGATGCTCCTCCACCAACGTCGAGTAGTAGCTGTCGCAAGAGACTGGCGTTCACACGAACCGTCAAAGCAGCTCCCTCATGCGGCTCGAACCTTGCGGAGTCGCGCGCGGAAAGAGACGGTCCACTACTGGAGGTCGAATACCGACCAGTTGGTGTAGACGGGCACTTCTCCGGATGAACGAGACCGTCGCCAGAGTGGAGAGACTTCCCACCATGCTTACACACGGGATACTGGGATGTGGTAGCAAAGTATGGGTCCACGAGGGTGCTGGAGCGCCGCGGGTACTCCTCGGATAATAGCGTCGCTTTCGCGTGCTTTCGACGGCGCCACCAGACAACGCCGATGATAGAGGCGACAAGAATGACTAGGCCGCCTACGACACCGCCTATGATGGCGGCTTCTCGCTTTCGACGGGTAGCCATCACCTTAGAGGAAGAATCGTTCGGCGTCCTGGATCCACATCAGCTGAGAACGGGCTGCAAGATTGGACACCAGCCGTACCCATCAACATCGTGACCGGGACCGACTCCCAACGCGGTCACAAACAACGCAGAGGCGGCGTACTGTCCCGGAGGATTATAATCTTGCAATGGTATCGGAGTACCAACCCAGCTCGGGCCGTACACTAGCTGATCAATCCCTGGTGTCGTGAAGCTCGCTAACTCCCTCACAGCGTTGTACTGGACTGATATGTACTGTTGAGTGAGATTGGCTACGGTGCCATTGAGCAAGCCGGCAGAGAGGCACTGATATAGACCTTCTACCAAGATCGCTGGGGTAGACGTCGCTTCAGTCTCGCGCCTTTCTGAGCTTGACCGCTCACGACTCACCCTTCCAGTCGGCAATGAAGTTTGTCACCGATACATTGGCCGTAGGAGACGTAATTGCATCTGTACAAGGCAATAATCGTGAACCGGGGTCTTCAAGAAGACGAAGAGCAACGCGCACCCTCCCTATTGATGCCCGTCGTCGGCTCAGTCCAACCCGGGAAGAGGATCAATGACGCTGCTAGCTCGTTCAGGCTGCATCATATTCAGCCCATGAACTCGCCTCCGAGTCACTCTGGATCAACGTACTAGTTCAAATCCTCGGCCGCAACGGACGTCATATTCGCGGTGTAGTATGCCTTCAAGCCTTGCAGAAAGTAGCCGCCATTGTATGTTTGCGTCGCCGAATTCAATGTACAGTTGTTGATATCGTATGCGTCGAAGAACATAGTGCCGTTTGATAGAAAGGTCTTTGCGAACTGTACGGACTGAGAAGCGAAGGCGAGAAAGGTGTTGTTGCGGTCTATCCCGTATAGCAGCGATGAAAGACTTGCGCCGTGTTAGATCGCAGTACACCATCGAATGAAGTATAGAAGAGGCTCACATGATCCATGGCCCAATGGTCTCTCCGTTGCTTAGCCCTGAGTCTGGCGTCCAATACACGGCACCAGCCACAGACATAAGCGTGTCTTCATTTGGAGATGCTATTGCATGGTTCAGGATCAGCCGACGAGTTCCACCTGAAGACGCAACGCACAGCATGTCGAGTTGAAACCGGATACTACGCCGAGTATGGTGCCGGCCTCAGCAGCATTCTGCGAGACAAAGAGGGTAGCCGAAGCCTCCCACAAAGCGCGAGATGCATTGAGGAAGTCGTCCTCTGCATATGCCAGATACGCAGAGAAGTAAGCTAAGCCCAGTCGTCTGCGTCGCCACATGAATTAACCATCGCTCTATGGCAGCCGAAGCTGTGAACTTACTCACAGGCGATCGCTATTAGACTGCGATTCTTGATCAGACGAATGCTTGACAGTCACGAGAAGACACTACTGACCCTCAAGCCACGCCTCAGTAAGCCCTTGCATCTCCGCGTCATGGAGGCGACTCACTGCAGTGATGCAAAGCCACCGTTGTTATCTCCCGCCAAAGTATCCAATGCTGCCGTCACGTTGGTCTGGAAGACGGTGCTATTGGCACGTAAGTCATACTCCGCCATGGTATACAGAAGTACAGCCGACTGTCCGTTCCGGAGACTCGAAGCTACCACTGGTTGTCAGCCAGGTAGAGGATGTCAGACGATGGAGGCATGCTCACCGTCTCCATAGTCAGTTTGTCGCGCAGCGACACTGAGTGTACTTTCCGCCAGGGAAAGCCGTTCATCATGAGGGAGAGTAATGAGTGGCTCCTTCGGTTCGAGATCAGCATCAATCGAATGGGAGCATTATGAGTCCCTCGCACGTACGCGCCATCCAGTGGTGTCAAAAAGAGCGTGAACAACGAGCAAAGGGGGTAAAGAATAGATGGCCAGCATGCATCGATGAGCCGTTCTGAAAACAAGCATGACGGGTGCAGCTCTTAGGAGCCTCCGCAGCAATCGCGGTAGTCCAAGATTCGGAGACTATACTTATAACCAAAACTGCAGGGAGGATCCGGAGAGATTGCGTGTGACCCGGCCCGTTGTTCGCTATTGAGAACAGTTTGATACGTTGTAGGCCGTGGTTCTTGTTTCTCAAGCTTCTTTACACCCGGACAGAGACGGACATTCGAGCTAGCTCAAAAGTATACCGTTCTCCTTCGTGATCAGCTGTATACATATTCATCATCGCCAATTCCAGAACGTCAAATGTTGCAGGGCAGGAACGACAGAAAAGGGTACGATCAGCGTCCTGAGAGAGTATGTTGACCTTGGAGCCATCGTCACCATCAGCGGTCGCGAGTCGCGACTACTCCCACCAGATACGTCGGTAAGATATCCGAGAGCATGATGGGTCTACACGGTTCGCAGGATCGTGCACCTGTCAGGAAGACGATCGCAGCAACAGCGCCCGTGGAATACGCCGTAGACGGGCTCCTCGTGAGTGGTACGTTTGGCAAGGTAACGAAGACGACAGCAAAACCTTAAACACCGATAGATCCGGATACGTGAGGCCCTAAGACACGCTGCGAGCGTGGCTTCTCGACTAGAGAAACTTGAACTCGCAATCCGATTAGGTGAGATTTGCCCGCGCTGTCGTCGAACGGCGCGCAGTTGTTAGGCGGCTGCTCCATGTTTCCCTATCTCCTTGAATCGAGCTCGGGTAGTAAAGATGGCATACATTTGGTACGTATAAGGGGTGGGTGAAGACTTGGTCATGGTCTGGTCATGGTGGTCAGGAATCAAGCGCTCACCATCCCGTAGAATGCGTTTGGAACGTGTGTCGACACGGTCTGGACCATTGTGATGTCATCACCGCCTCCATCAACAGCACTTGCTCGCGAGGATTCTGCTAGCAGCTACAAGCGCCAGTACCATAGGGCGTACAACGTGCTCGGTGCATTCGAACCTTAAAGTATATTCATGGGAGCGTCTGGGGCATCCCTAAGCGCCGGATTCTCTATCGTATACATCACAAGCGAATATTTTCTCATGAAGTACTTACTACAGGCTGGGTAGAGATCTGAAACGGATGCTATGTGGACGGAGGTCTACTACGCAGGCTTGTTTGACCGACGTATACAAGAGTATAGTACATGAGATCACATCAACGTCTGACAGGTCCTTCTTCGTAGTCTGGAGGCAGCTCGGACAACTCTCCAGTGCTGGCATGCCGACTCTCGCGACGTTGTAGGTCGGATAACGCTCCGCCAATGCTCAGCAATAGACGTTGCAGCGCACTGGCGTCAACGCGTACATGTTCGACGGATTCAGGAGCCGATGCTTGAGAATCGGGGTGTACACTGGATCCGCTGGTGTTGCCGGAAGCCGACGGCAGACTGTACGGCGTATGCTCGCGTTTCATCAGGTATCCGGAACCTCCATCGTGGCGCGCGAACAGCACACCACGCTCCGTGACAGGGTATTGCTGAGACGTGGCGAAATAGGGCTCTGTGCTCATGGTAGGCCGTTGCGAGTCCTCATCGGGTAAGGGCGTTGTAATCGCACGCTTCCGGCGGCTCAAGTAGATGATGGCAACGACAAAGCCGATGAGGGCGGCCGCTCCGCCTACGACGGAGCCCACGATGATCCCTGTCTTAGATCGTGACACTTGGGGAAGAGAAGGGCTTGTCGTGGTTGGTTGCGAAGGGTTGGTGCTGGAAAGGTACATCGTCAAGCGAGGTAATCTGGGACCTTAGATGGGCTCGTACGTGTTAGCAACATCTTGAGGTCCAACTCCCAGCGCGGTTGTGAACAATTCCGCTGCAGCGAGCTGCCCTGCGGAGTCATAGTCCTGCAAAGGAGTAGGAGTACCGATCCAGCTGGGCCCGTAAACTTGCTGATCGAGAGAAGGCGCAGTGAAGTTCGCCAACTCCCGCACGGCGTTATACTGTACAGCGATGTATTGTCTTGTCAAGTTGGCCACGGTGTCATTGAGAAGGCCCGCAGACATGCATCCGTACAGGCCGTTCACTAGAATAGCTAGTATTGCTTATCAGACTTGTAAGGGCGCTAGTGATGGACACTGTGGCTTCACCTTTCCAATCTGCGCCGAAGTTCCTTTGCGAGACATCAGTCGTGGAGGAGGTGATCGCATCTGAAGGAGGTTGAGTACTCGAATCAAACTCGAACCGTGTGGTGAGTCTCTATATGGGACGCACCCTCTCTATTGATGCCAGTGGAGGAGTTAGTCCAGCGGGAGGACAATATCAGAGAAGCCGCGAGCTCATTCAAACTGGAGAATCATGGTCAACGAGGAACAAGGTGATATTGTGGGAGCACGTACTAAGCCAGGTCCTCAGTCGTGGCTGCAGACATGTTCGCGGCGTAGAATGTGCTCAGACCTTGTAAGAAGTACCCTCCGTTATATGTCCACGTCTCAGTTGGAGAGCTCGGAGTGCAAGAACTGAACGTGTATGTATCCCAGACCATAGTCCCATTGGAGAGAAAGGTCTTCGCAAACTGGATAGATAATGCGGCAAGTTCTAGAAAGGTAGCGTTGAGGTGCGAGGTGTATAGCGATGAAGAAAGTCTGTAAAGAGTCAGATGCCGCAGCTCGGAGAAGGCACACGTAGACGTACGCAATCCATGGACCAATGGTCTCTCCATTGATGCTGGCGGTTTTGTCCCAAGACAGGGCACCAGCCACAGAGACGGGGGTCGTACCACCAGGCGGGACTATTCAGCCGCGGGTGAGAATTCTCGATGTGATATAGTAAGGCACCAGGCGCACCGCATGTTGAGTTAAAGTTCGGTATCCCAGGGAGAGTGCCCGCCGTTGCAGCATCCTGAGATACGTAGTAGGCTGCTGATGCATCCCAAAGCGCAAGCGCGGCCTTCAGCAAGTCACTTTCTTGAGGACTGTCTAGATATGCGATGTGTGCGGAGAAGTACGCAAGACCAAGGCGGCTGGAAGGATCCCTGTCAGCTCGGCCATGGTTATGCAAAGGAAATGAGACGACGACGCACAGACGATCACTGTTGTACTGTACCAAGAGAGTCAAGGTCAACTCGCACTGCTCAAGTGTCAATGCTCACTCTAAAGACTCTGGTGAGTGCTTGTTGGATGGCTGTACAGTGGTGCTCACGCACTGCATATACGTGAAGTTGTAGTTCACGCTGGTCGCCAACGCGCCCAGCGCTGAGGTTACGTTGGCCTTAAAGACCGAGCTATTCGAGCGCCGATCGTACTCTGCAAGCGTGTAAAGGAGCAAAGCCGAGCTGGGCGACTGTATAGTCGATGCTACAGTGAATGAGCCCGATGTGCCCTCAGAGGAGCGAAGTGCCGCGTACCGTCATCATAGTTGATCTGCCGAGCCATGATGCTGAGCGTGGTTTCTGCCAGAGAAAGTCGGTCATTGTAAGATACGCTGATGGAGGGTTCCTTTCGAGATGTATCAGCGTGCGATCGACGTATGTCATTTTTTGGAACGCACCCGCCACCCCACAGTCTGAGAGAACGACTCCTGAGCCGCGACCTGGAATAAAGGAAGGTAGGAAGCCAACACCGCACACCGACGAAGAAGCTGAAGTGAAAGCATTGCGAGAACATCAAGGGAGGCGTGAGGCTTTTCACGGGGCGGATCTGCACTTAGGGATATAGGTAGAATCCCGGACAGTGTGTAGTGAAGAGCTGTTGTCCGTCATCGGGTGGAGAACTTCTTGATGGGATGTAGTGCTTCCTATGGAATTCAAGGTAGATGAGTACGTGTAATCAGCGCCGAAGACTTCTACACGCGCAGACAACGAGCTAACTATCCCATCGTAGTCGGCGAAAGGGCGCGATGAGTATCATGATGGCTGTAGTCGTATTAGACATCCAAATCGGACCCCCTGAGAATAGTACGGTCGTCGTAACGAGGGCAACAAAGTATGGAGCGGACAGCCAAGGTGGGACACTCGGCGGCAGTCTTCCAACCAGGCACTGCCGTGGGATTGGCGCTGTGGTGCGTACCGACGGGAGTCCCTTGAAGACTTGAGACAATATCGCACTACTCTTTCACAGCGGTGCATCATCTGTTGGCGCATTCTGGTCTATGGACACAGACTAGGGTGGTAGGGGAAAATATGCAGGGTCGGAGCCTCGTGGAAGTCAAGAGCAAGAGCGCGAGCGTGGTTCGAGGACGCCGACGGTTAGCTGGCGTGATCCCGCCCCGCACGTTGCTCTCGACCACCATGATCGTGCTCTTCTACTGCGCACGATGAATTCTACAGCACCTATCCTGGACGTGGTGCTTTAGAGCGCCTTTTCTTCTCGCAATGATGTACTTGTCACCTAAAGCTACCCAAAGCTCGAAGCCTCTCACAGAACGAGGCATTGGGAACCCTGGCGCAGTCGCTCGGCTTGCTTTCGACAGCCGCCCTCATACACGCTCTTGTACACACGTCGATTTCCATCTATACTCAGACGACATCTGATGTCGACGCAATGCACTTCGCTTTTGCAATGATCAACATCGACGAATGTCTTCGCCGAGCGAGCACCGTCACGTCGCCGGCGCCGGCGCCGAAATTCATGGCTCAAAATCATCAGGCGTTGATAGGAAGACCTACTGAGCAACGTAGTCCGGTGGCAAATAATGATTGAACGGCTATATCGCACTTACTCCGGGAAGCGCGCGCGGGTTCCGGCGAAGGCGCTGTAGGACACGATGGGATAGGGCAGAAAGCCGAGACCTCTCCGACGCGTACGTCCACCTTCGCCTCTAGTTCAAATGTTCCTTCATTGATGCGACGTCTCCTAGTGCTGGAATTTCCAACTGCAAGACACTGGCTCCTTCTCCGATAGCTGTCATTCACACCATTCCTTCCGACAACTCTGTCCTCAGTACTTTCTATGGCAAACTGTGATCATGTCTCTTTGTCGCGATTGCCGCGTCCGCTTCGTCAGTGCCATCATTCATTGTGCTATCAATAACAAGCTAACATCCAGTCACTACCCAGAGCGTCGAAACCCGTCTCCTTCATGTCGGCCTAGACGATAGTGTTGCGCTCAACCCCTCTTTGGACGTCAATCTCAAGCGTTCGGACGTTGGTCTCGACAGTGACGTCGGACTGACTCCTAGACTCTGTGAAGAAGCATTCACTCGCCGTGGGCCCTCATTGACATGCGTAGCCCATCTCCAGCCTCGACCTCGATGACAAGAAATGTCTGCTCACACTTGGCGGCGATGTCAAACTAGGTCCCGAACCCGCCATCACTGTTAAAAAACGCTCACTCGCGCTCGGTCTCAACGCTGACATCGAACTCTCGGCGTTGATTGAGGCGCGCTCTCGACGATGAACTTAGGCCCGTTCTCGTTGAGCCCACCGCCGATCTCGATCTCGATCTCGACCTCGGGTTTGGCGTTTAGGAACGGTTACTCGCTTTGGGTTCTCAGTGGGAACGTTCACCTCGCGCTTAACCTCGACCTAGATGTCTACCCAACTCCGTCGTGACCTCGCCCCAGACGTGAAGAAGCGTCTCCTCGCGTTCGGCTTGACCGGCGATATTGAGATCAAGCTCAGTCTTGCCATCAACGTCAAACATCTTGTTGAAGCCGACCTTGCCGAAGCTGCAGTCAGTGCTATTCCCAACCTGAACGTCGCTGTCAAGTAAACCATGCACCAGACATCCTCCTGCTGGAGGTGGATCAGATACGTATACCTTGTTTCGGGCTCGCCATACCTACCTACTCCGTACATCATGTACGAGTTCTTCTTTTTAGAATAACGGTAGATCAATGCCATCGTACTGCCACCGATTTCGTGTGTGATCACTACACCGTCACCGACTCGCATGTCAGAAGTTCATCCCTAGGCATAAGGGTGCCAAAAGCAGTACTGTGTGCCACCATAACACTAGATTGTATACAGCCGAAAGCATATAGCAGGAGGAGGCATAACCATGCCTGACGTCCCTCGCCATACTGCAGTCGGGCGAAAGCTCGACTACGCTACCCAAGTCCACCCCATCGGTCTCCATCTAGCCAAGGTATGGCTCGCGACGCTGCGTGTCCGATAAAGATCCCCCGCCCCAAAGCCCAACGTGAAGAACAAGCGCTAGCTGTGAGCACCGGCATCATTCTATCATTTCGGGCGCGACATTGAGCGGGAGAAGCGTACGGAGGTTGACATGCCGGTTGTGCTACCTCCCCAATCCTCTGGGTGCGCATCGCCTTCGTTCTCGATCACCTTCGAGTATGGGCGTCTGTCTGTGGAAGACATGGGGTAGAAGATGCCTGTAGGTAAGTATGTAGACACGAGTGATGAAGATGCTTGATCCAAGCTTGATCGGCATGTGCGCCGTCGGCCGACGGTGTGATCGCGTCAAAAGCCTCGCACGAGAGCAGATGACGACTTGCGCTCGAACTGCCATCTCGATTGGGCAGAGCTCATACGCTCGCCCACCAGAATGAAACGCAATGCAACTTATTGAATGACGCGACATATCTGTTACATACTGCTGCCTCCTCTTTCCCACCACCGTCCTAACGGCATATGACTAGTACGCTTCAAATAGCCGACGACGACAGATGGCACTTCCAGAGCAACATCGAATATATTGATAGCATGATATCACAGGACAGGGTTGCCCTCGGTTATGAGAAATGAAGTGCTAGTGCTACTTCCCTTCACGTACGACCCTCGCCTGAAAGCACCACCTCCGTTCCACCGCGCGAAGTATCCTCAAGATCAACTTCGGCGGCGGACTTTACCGCAACCAGCAGCACGTGTCCCCTCAGCCCTCTGCTGCATTCAGGGCTGGTAGTAAGTAAGTAAGTAGGTAAGTAAGTAACTCCCGGGGTCAACCGATTGGGACTCGGGAGATCTGGGTGTAGTATTGTCCACGATAACCTCTTGTAAGTCTGTAGTCTCACCAGGGAGGTGCTCGTTGACGCTTGGATTTCTCACCATGCTGGCACGCGGCCCGACGTTTCCGGCTCCGTTCCCGTTGTGAGCGGTAATGGCTTCTCCAATGACGCGATTGGACTGTGTTGTGTTCTCTGCCGTTGAGGTGGATGATGTAACTGAGGAAGGCTTGATTGCATAATCCTTCCGACGAATGACAGCTGTCTCGGCGAGCTTTAGCGACTGGTGATGTGAGGGACCTAGAGTATCTGATGCGATAGCCTCTGACTGTAAGAGCTTCTTCAGGGACGACGGTTGCACTGAAGATGTGCCCGCTGCTCTCTGCGCACGATACGCTGTGAAGTTGACGTGGCGTGCAAGTTTCTGAAGGATCCAAAAGCAACGCCACCCTACGCGAGTCCCATGTAGGAATCCGTGATGCGTCCCTTCATGCGCCCGAGAGTCGAAGTCACTCCCAAGTTCCAACCACTTGGACAATCCAGCCAATTGTAAAACTTCAACGAACTCGGGAGAGACCATCTTTCGTCTGCCGGTCTCCGACATATCGAAAACGTTGTCCCATTTCACAAGATCGATGAAGACTTTACTCAAAAGCTCGCTAGTGTCGTCCCTCTGGTCAACTGTGGAAGCCAATACACGGGCAACCGTTGACAAAGCGTTGCACGCTACCACGTGCGAGAGACCCTCGCGTGTTAGCATGCTCCTCCAGTCTTTGCAACAGGCGTCGTCATGCAAGGGCAATAGGCTTGACAGGCCGAGGTCGTGCCATCTATAACGAGAGTAGAAGCCATTGGTGAGCATGAGAAGAATACCGTTAGGGTGACGGTCATTGAGCCTGAAACTAGGAGAGCACGACTCATTGAAAAGGTCCGACACTTCTGCTTCCGGTATGGTCTTCATCTTCTTGTCATATGCCTTGAGGCATAGTTTCATGAGCGAGTGCCGTACGTAGGCAAGGCACAGATGAGCCCACAGCTGCGATGAACCTTCGACCTGGGCTATCTGTGACACGATGCCTATAGCATCAAGAAGCCAGATGCTCGTGGGAGCCAGATCCGTCGTGCCCGGCTCGTTGTACTGTTCAACTTCCATTGCAAACATCCTCTCGGAGAGTTTGGACACAAAGATGAACATCTCAGGAGCAACTAGCACTGTCGAAGGTGTTACGCCATGCGCGCGATACGCGCTCTGCACGTATTGATAAAGCCTCTTCGTGAGTATGCTATCAGCACACATGAGGCTGAGAAGAGCATCCCTGTCTCGATGTTGTCCGATGAAAGTGAGCAATCCTTTGAAAAGGGAGTTGCTGTTCTGAGAAGCTATATGGGGATACGTATGTTCCCGCATGAATGCATATCGGTTCCCGATCATAAAGTCCAAGCTATGGCCCGTATACTGTCGCGCAATGATCCCGTGAAAGTCCTTCGTGTCCTTCGTGTGAGCACTGCGGGACTGCCAGAGCCACACTAGAAGTCTCTGAATAGGTATCTGTATGACGAATTGGTATGTGATAGCCGTCAAATACGTGACCGGAGTCCTGTACGGACAGCTCTTGTCCAGAAGAGGGAGTAGACTTGCAGAACCATATATCACCACGAATATGCCCAGTACACCGGAGGAAATATCAGTCACAATACTGTTGAGAGGAAAGAGAAAGACTACAAGGCCACAGGCAAAGAGGAACACAGAGAGATGGACGAGCGCCACAATCCAAGACACGAATTGATCCATGCCATAGCGATTGACGCCCATGCGGATGAAGATATGATTGAACGCGCGCTCTCGCAGGGTCTCGTGCAGGACCTTGCGTCTATTGATGTCCTGGACGTATGCTCGCGCCCATTCCTGCACGAGCGTCGACAACAACGCGCACACGAGCGCAATCAATAGACTCGAAAACCATAGTGCATTCGTGATGACGGCTGAGGAGGAAGTTGTGAAAGGTTCGGGAGGTGGAATGATCACCGGAAGGCCGGAAGAAGCATTCGCCGTCGCTGCAAGAAGCTGCGAGAGAAGATAGACGCTCTGGTCCCCCGAGTCGACTGACAGGAGCTTGTAACTCTCAATCATGAAGGCCGCGACAGTCGCGGCGAACAGGCCAGTCTATAGCCCATATTCAGCATACGCCCACGGTTTGACAAGGGGTCGGTACCCACGAAAGTCAAGATGCCTGTTGTACTTCCCTCCCAGTTTCTTGGGCGCGCTTCATCCTCGTCTTTGGAGGCTTTCAAATAGGTATCCCAGATAAAGTCTTCAGGCTGCTCGTATTCTTCCTGCGCGAGCATCTGGGGAGTTGAGGACCGCAGTGATAGACGGGGAGAGGATGAATGGTGCGCAGGTCTGCAGACCTAGGAGAGCTTATAGTAACCTGTGAGGTCAGCAGTCGTGGGTCCGATCCTAGGATGCCATGTGAGCTGACGACGATGCGGTGTTTGACGAATCACTTGTCAGGGACGTCAGCACATGTACCGCTTCTCGCATGCCGCTCGATATATGTACAGCTTGAGAAGTGAACAAAGTGGGCATGCCTGTAGTACTTGACAGATCAGTCTACTTACCTGACCATGTGTGTTGCAATGCGACTCGGGCGCTCGATCGGCATTGAAGCCTTGACAACCGCGTTTGACGTAGAAGATAGGCCCGCCTATAAAATATAGCAAGTGAATAGTAGCGATGCGAGGTAGCAACACGCACGGACGGAGGACGGAGAACGCGCAGCACCTGTGAGCAATTAACATCGCGATAGGCTTTTGGTGTAGTTTCGCCCCTTCCGGGTAAGGATATCACGTTCCAGCTTTCAATACACTGGTCGGACTGCAGCTTCTCTGCCACAGGAGCAGTGTATTCAGTGATGTCCATGCGACGCCGCCGCATGACGCTGCGGTAACCATAGCCCCGCCCCCGACTCCTTCGAGTTCCCCACCCGCAGGTATAAGCACCCGATGATCCAAATGGGCGACAACACAGTAGATGTAGCTGCCACACGTCACTTTGAATAAGCTCAGTTCAAGTCCCAATGCTTGACGGGGGACGGTGTATCTGCAGGTAGAGTTCTCAGTACCCCGGGCCACGATGCACCGCGAATCGCGACCGCGACCGAGTTCAAACTACGGGAGAAGAGCGCTCAGGTATCAATCATCTTCTCGCTATAGCTGGCGAAGGACCTCTGAGTTGGGTCTGAGTACCGCAGGCAGAGTAGACGGGAACTCTATCAGGATCATCATGGGAAACGACAAGCCGCGATTCATTGGGCGTTCGCCTGCGTCTCACCACCACCATCATGATCACGCTGGTCTATGTGCATTTCGATTTTGACTATAGAGCGCAGCCGCAGTGTCCTCCATCTCTCAACGTGTCAACTCTGAAGTTGCTGTTCAATACTTAGAGCGCCAGGGTCTGCCAGGGTGCGCACGATGTGCACAGCACTAAAGGTGTTTCCCTCGCGACCAGAAACGGTCGGATACGTCCACACGTCTGTTCGTTGCATACCACACAGCCTGCGTGCGCTTGGACTTCTGTCCAACTCCGGCAAGACCCCGCTACATATGACGCAACCTCATCCACGGCTGGTAGCGAGTTCATAGACACCGGGCGAAAGCAGCTCTCATTTAGCGCCCTACCCGCGCCCTACCCCAGAACTACCGCATCACCAGGACAGGGTTACTCCAGACGATGTCGTGATTGAAGGGGTTGAAAGTTGAAGGGCGAGAGGTCATGGGCAAGATTGTGGGGAGGTTCATAGCAAGCACGGCCGGGGGGACTGGACGGAAATGGTGAAGATTCTACCGGGTACGTGTGTGGTATAATGCTTTTGTCGTACACTTTCTGATGAAGCGTGTAGGCAAGTGCTTGTGCGCCAATGCATTCACAAACCCGTGGCGTGATTGAGAATACTGTGAACATATATATGGGCAATCTCTGACGTACACTCAAGTATTACAAGAGCAATACTATTTGGCCAACCACATCTTGTTCGCCCTTCACTACCGGCACTCTGCTCTTCTTCCGGGCGAGTACGATCACCACGTCCTTGAGCTGTTCCTTCAGATGGGCCACATGCAACTGACGGGCGAGCCGCCACCTGTAGATAGTTACAGGCTCAGAGCGCTATCTTCGCTTCACTTTCCAGTCACTTTGCTGGTATGCAGTGCGCGAAGCGGCTATACGTGAGTCTATCGCGGCATCATCGCTCTCGAACGCTGCTCAAGTCGAGTCTACACTCAGATCCCTCCAACAAGTCCCTCACAGTACGATGGTAAGACTGGTCCTGCTCCTTCTGGGTCGGACGATTCACTCTGACATGTTCCCGCACAGAGTGGATGCCCTGGCACACCACCATCATGAGAGACTTCCCCGCCTACGTGGACGACTCGAAGGCGTTTGATCGTCATCTCGCAGAACACGGGCTCGCACGGGCGCTTCGCCAGGCGCACTTGAAGCTCAGGCAGGAGCATACGGTCCTTCCACACGTACAGGCTCTTCGCTTTGCTCTATGAATTTCAGAGCACGCTGGGGCTAAATTCGATCGTCAAGCGTCTGTGCGTGCCCATCGATGCGCAGAAGAACACGATCCCCGGACCTGTGTTGTCGGACGAGAGCTGGTATGCCCAGGTGAGCCGTGATTGAACACCGAACCACTCAGTCCTTCCTCTGACCATTGAGCGCCCTTTCACGCAGGCTCATCTCCGCGTGCATACTTGGAACGAGCGTTCCGTGGAGATCGTGTGTGGTATGTCGAACGGCGAATGAATATAATAGTCATTG
Source organism: Peniophora sp. CBMAI 1063 (assembly GCA_900536885.1). Classification (NCBI taxonomy): domain Eukaryota; kingdom Fungi; phylum Basidiomycota; class Agaricomycetes; order Russulales; family Peniophoraceae; genus Peniophora; species Peniophora sp. CBMAI 1063. Next base: position 51,242 of record UWZB01000579.1, read on the forward strand.
TCCAAGCATACCGTGCGATGCACGTATACATGAACTTCGAGAGCTCGCACAAGATGAAAGCACCCCACCGGCCAAGCCTTCTCATCTTCTAAACTTCGCCGCCCGCCTTCTCTCTTCCCCCCCGCACAAACAACAAGCGCTTCAAGCGCTTCAGGCCCATCCCTCTCCCGCCGCTCGCAGGCCATCATACACTGTACACGTCTGTACACGTCGGACCCGCGCTCGTACGTTAAACGCACTGATCCCAACGCGCGAACTCCAGGGGTGTGACTTCCAGCGCACGAGGGGATGATGATTCAGGATCTGCTGAAGCAGGCGAGCAAGGATGACGGATAGCAAGAGCTTCGTTTGATGGATGACATGAGGTTTGACCGATGCTCTGCAATCAGACTGGCGGGCTTGTGACGACGTTGGAGGATGTTGATGAGGTGAAGACGCAGTCGCTTGGGTGACGGGCCCGACGTTTATCCAGACTCCAGAGCGCACGCGTCGCTAGGGCCGAGCTTTCTTAGTCTCGTTACTCGTACTGCGGGTCTTTGTCAGTACGATCGTAAGCCTCTTCCAAAACGCACACTCCTACCTATGAGTCTTGTCAAGTGATATAGGCACTTGTTAAGGGATAAGTAGGTCGGATGGCTGTAAAGCCCGCGCGCTGAGAATTGCGGGGAAGATTAGGCGCTGAAACTGTCCAATGGGCTCATCGAGCGAGGCGCGCGTTGTTCGGAAGGGCGTAGGGTGTGTTGTGCACTGCAATGTCCTACGCCGAGAAGGGCTCTTGGGCATGCATTACAGTACGCGCAGCGATTGGATTGGACAATGCAATACAGAAGAGTTCGTTTGAGGTTATGAAGGGTGATTCGCTGAAGCGTATATGATATGCTTGGACGGACATGTTGGAGGAAGCTGTTCGGATCGGGCTATACTGCGTTACACCGGTGTATGAGGGTGTAGTGCGGGCGGATGATGGTGCACCTGCAATCATCGGTGGCGCTCTGAGCGTGCAAGATAGCTGGGATACTCGGTGCACGGTCGCGTCCTGGGCAGATCGGACAGAAGACTGCTGGTCTTCTCCACTTGATACACTCGCACAATCACCAAGATACAGCAGCAGTGCGTTGGTGAGAGCACAGTGTGCAGGAAGTACTGGTAGCTGGGCGCTAAGATGGGATTGACGAGCCACAGCAGCATGCGACAAAGGAGCGATGGGATCGAGGATCTGTGATACGTCTGACCCGAGCGTCTCCTCGGACGCTGGGCGCGGCCTGGTCGGTCTGCGCCGCCGTTCATACTTGAGCTCGAGCGGGACACTCAGAAGAAGAAGTCGGCCCCTTCATACTGAATGGTCCAAGCGTGTTGGACAGGACCGTGAAGGGGACAACCGCGCGGCCGTAAGGAGAAGAACGTTCCCGGCGGCAGGAAGAAGCAGCATCAAATTAGCCACGAGGCTTATGAATTGGAATTGGCAAAAGAAAATCGGCATTGGGTTTCGGGACGCTGCCGGCGAGCTCTCCTGCGCCATTGCGTACTCCGCAGAGGATATTATGAGAGGACGTTGTCATGATAACAATACGCCTGCGGTTGAGAGAGGGGACAAATATGGAAGAGGGAGGGAGGTGACGGTAGCAATTAGACTCCGAGCGGTCGGGGAATTTGAGATATCATATCCGCGTTTGTGTTTTGGCGGCGCGAGCTTCGGAACTCCTGGCGCCCCCACGCTTCTCCTCGACCACCACCAGCTCATAGAGCCTCCCTCCTCTCCCCTGCCCTCCTCCCCGTCCGCTCCTTTTTTGTTGTCGCTTTAATCTCCTCTTTCTTCCCCCACAACAAACCAAGAGCAAAATGGGTTGCGTCCAGTCCAGCGCCGTCGACGAGGAGGCCAAGGCCCGTGAGTTGGCTGCCAAGTTTATATTCCGACTATCCACTCAAGTTTGGCAGGCAACGACGAGATTGAGAACCAGCTGAAGCGGGACCGGATGATGGCGAAGAACGAGATCAAGATGTTGTTGCTCGGTGCCGGCGAGTCTGGCAAGGTGAGCGCCGTCGCCGTTGCCGTCGAGAGAGAGGAGGCTGACAAATGAATAATAATAGTCTACCGTGCTCAAGCAGATGAAGCTCATCCACCACGGCGGGTACAACGAGCAGGAACGTGACTCGTACAAGGAAATCATCTACTCGAACACGATCCAGTCCATGCGCGCCATCCTCGACGCCTTGCCCCTGCTCGAGCTCCAACTCGCGCCCCAGAACGACGCCCGCCGCTCCGTCATTCTCTCGCTCCCCGGCCAGATCGAGGCCGACGTGCTCCCCAATGACGTCGCCGACGCCATCCGCGCGCTCTGGCGCGACCCGGCCATCAAGGAGGCCGTCAGGAGGAGCCGCGAGTTCCAGCTGAACGACTCGGCCGTCTACTACTTCAACTCCATCGACCGCATGGCAAACCCCGGCTACATGCCCACCGACCAGGACATCCTCCGCTCCCGTGTCAAGACGACGGGTATCACCGAGACGACATTCAAGGTCGGCGAGCTCACCTACAAGCTCTTCGATGTCGGTGGCCAGCGTTCGGAGCGCAAGAAGTGGATTCACTGCTTCGAGAACGTCACCGCGCTCGTCTTTCTTGTCTCGCTTTCCGAGTACGACCAGATGCTTTACGAGGACGAGTCCGTCGTAAGTCTCCTATTCACTCCCTTCTGACGCGAATTGCACCCGCTCACGGCTCCATGTAGAACCGTATGCAAGAAGCGCTCACCCTCTTCGACTCCATCTGCAACTCAAGGTGGTTCGTCAAGACGTCGATCGTAAGTGGCTTTGTGTTCCTCGTTTGTCATGGCCGCACGTGCTTACTCATGCCGTACTCGCCCACCAGATCCTCTTCCTCAACAAGATCGACCTGTTCGCAGAGAAGCTCCCGCGCTCGCCGCTCGGCGACTACTTCCCCGACTACAACGGCGGCGACGACTACGACGCCGCGTGCAACTACCTCCTCAACCGGTTCGTCTCGCTCAACCAGAGCGCGGCGACAAAACAGATCTACGCGCACTATACCTGCGCAACGGACACGCAGCAGATCAAGTGTACGTCACGCCCTGTGCCTCTCCCCGCGCCATCCAACTGCAGCTGATTGATTGATTTCCACCCTTTACATCTACAGTCGTCCTCAGCGCTATCCAGGATATCCTCCTGCAGATCCACCTGCGCGAGTGCGGCTTGCTCTAGACGCGCTCTAGCTCCGCGCTCCCGCTGTTCGCCCGCGCCGCTCCTCACTAGAGCGCGCGCGCGCGTCAGCACGCCGCGTCTGTTCTGTTTCCGTGCTTCAGCTCGCCTCGGCTCCCGGTTGATATGTATGCACTATCTACTCGTCCAGCTCTCTTGTTCTCGTCCGTGCAGTCTCACTCCGTCCCGTCTCGTTCATCCGCACCCGTTACCCCGGATCCCTTCCCGTCCTTGCCCCACCCGCCGGATATATCCACACCTTCACCGCCTCGTTTTGTCTTCCCGCTTACCGCTTCTTGCATGTGTCTTACTCATTCAAGACGCTTCTGCCCAGTGTTTACCTTGGCTCGCTCTCGCTATTGACCAGCTACCGCGCACAGCACACACTTACCACACCTATCGGCTTCTGGGTCTCTTTTTCTTCTTTTTTACACCGTTGAGGCCGCGTACCATATATAATAGGCGGCCCTCGCGTCGCGCCTTTTCTCGCTCACATCGCAATCACAAGCATCGGGACGCTCGATGTCCTGCGCCGCTCTTTCGTCTCACAGCCACACACTCGCTAGCTCAAACAACACTTGATACCATACACGCGCCCGGCCGGCCGGCCCCCTCACCTTCACGCCCTTCCTATACGACCCCGCACCACCATCCACATTCTTACTCATTCTCTACTTCAGTTGCCATTTTTTTCGCGTAGGTGTAGGCTTTCACTTGACACTTGATATAACAGGCGTTTACGACAGCGAAGTACGGCGTATCAGAAGGGCGTGATGCGTTCTGTTTGGCTGGGTAAGCTGCGTAAGTAATAAGCGTGTGTGTGCTGTATAAGCCGGTCTGGTTGCTGTAAGTGGCGGGCGTAAGCCGCAAGCGGTGGGGCGCGGTTGTGGCTGACGCCTGTGGGATCACTGCGTAGGTTGGTGACGGAAGTGGCGCGCGCGGTTGAGCGCTCAAGGAGATGGAGCTATACAGGATGTCTCAGGCGAAGATCGTCGAACGTGTACGGTAATCAGTTGCGAGGCCTGCTGGACCTTGACTGTTCGGATGGGGATGAGGAAGGGTCGGAAGGTCTAGCGGTGTGAGCCTCGAGGCACGGAAGGGCGTGAAGCGGGAGGTTCGGGCCGAGGTTGCCGATGCGATGGCGGTTCCGTGAGCGCGTTTGGGACGACCACCATCGCGGCTGGATCGCGGGCGTCTGTTGTATCGCGCTGCGCGCTCAGGCGACTGAAAGTCCTGGTCTACCTAACACGGTCTTATGCCCTCTGAGCGTGCCATTTGAGGTCTTCAGTGTCCAAGTAGCGCGATATTGCCCGAAAGCGCGCGAGCGCGCCGATGGGCGTGTTTGGGTTTTGCTATGGACGGCCACCATCGCGGCTGTATTGCGGGCGTCTGTTGTATCATGCTGCGTCTCCTCGCGCTTTTTGAACTCAACTGGCGTATCGCAGCGCTCAGCGATATGACAGTATTTGACTGGATCGAATAGCACTGGTGTCAAGTTCTCGCCCGTAGGACATCTACTGCGATAGACGCAGTTTCGGCACCACTACCTCGCCCGATCTTCTCTACTTGACACCGTTCGAAGCTTATGATGCTCGCATCTGCGAACTTCTGACAGGTTGAAAGGAACTGTCATGAACGTGATGCTCAGCAGGTCATCTTTGAACGCGAACGAACGATCCCTGAAGCCCTTCCCGACATGCCCGGCAGGTTGAATGCCACCCTCCGAGTGAGTGCATGCAAAGCTACTCCGCACCCCGAATCGGCCCTTACAATCTACGTTGAACAGGTTCAACCGAACTTCTACTCGCCTCCACCACTATCCCTCTTCTATACTCGTCGGGCTTAATCTCCGCACACAACGAACAACCGCGATGTCGAACTTCATGATACCCACCGCGCTTCCTCCACTAGACATGCTCCCCGAGCTATCCGCAGAGTCGTCCGCGTCTACGAGCGGATCCGGCCCTTCCCAGCCCGCCACGCCGGCAGACGAAGAGTCTTTCGCGCAACAGCTGGACCTCTTTGCAACACCACGCAAGTCACAGATCGGAGACGAGAAGATGGCGTACAGTGAGAGGGCCCGTACGCTCTCGCGTCTTGCGGTAGCCGTTCGGGAGTATGCGCAGGGAGTCGTACGTCGAAACGTTTGTGAAGCGAGATGTATACTGAAACACCATCTCTGTTCTTCAGGAGACGAACTTCGAGCGCGAGGACTCGTTACCTGCTAGCGAGTCGTTCAAGGAGAGCGCGATGCTCGAGTCTTCGAGTTCTGCAAGCGGACATCAGATCCTCGTACGCTCACCCACTGCTAATGCGGATGAGAACAGCCCTTCGCTATCACCCGACATGCCCAGTCTTGGACGCTCTGTACGCATCTTCTCGCGCTCATGGTTCTGGGGCGGTCGCACTGACCAGATACACATCAATAGCAGACACTCTACCGACAGCCCAACGTGACCTTCGGTCTGACCCCACTACTCGGCACATTGCCCTCGTCAGGCTCGCTCGCAGGCAACGTCTCCCATGCGGCCCTTTCGGAGAGCAACACCACATCGAGTATGAGTCTTGCATCTGCGCCGGACTCGATGCTGGCCATTATCTCTCCACGCCCTGAGCTTGAAGCAGTTGATGAGGCGCCCGCACCGTTCCCCATTATCGACATCGGGAGTCCCAATCCTCAGTTTGTGGACCGCTCGCTTACCGCGGAGGGGTATGAGGGAGACAGCGATCGTGAGGGTGAAGACGCAGAGAGCTCGTTGGGATCTGGCGATGATTACACGGACACGCTCGTCTCAAGCGCCTCAGAGCTCGATTATGCGGGTTTAACCAACCTCATCATGCGCGACGCCTCCAACCCATCCAACGCGTCGGACAATCCCGACACTGAACTCTCTGAGCCCTTCGCCCCGCTCTCTCAAGACGGCGTCCTCTTCCCGCTCTCCCTCGCGCGCGATCTAGCGCTCACCCCCTTCAGACTAGCCATCCTCGGTGCCGCCCAACTACTACACCCGGCGCTCCTCCCAACACTGCTCTTCGGTCCCAATCATACCCTGTGGCCCCGCACATCCGCGCCGCTCGGCGGCATTCGCCGCCTCGAGGCCTACGCGCACGCCTTACAGGGCGCGGGGTTCACCTTCCTCTTCGTGCTTTTGCTGTTATGGCAACTCGGTGGCCCCGTCGGACGCGCGATCGCTTTTGCGGCGCTGAGTCGCGCTGCGTGGGTGTGGGGTGCGTTTGAGCTGGACATTGATCGTGCGATGGCGCTGAATGAGGATGTGGCGTGCGCGTGGGCGGTGTCGTTTAGTAAGGAGAGGGAGGTTGTTGGGTGGATGGCGCAGAGGGCGAGGATGGAGATGGATTTGGGGGAGCAGCGGCGGTCGAGGAGTGAGGTTGAGTCGACGTGAGGGCGACTCTATCTGAGTGCCGATACTGTAACTTCTTGGTCGAAGACGATGCACTAGTGATGTGGCGCTGGACGCCTGGATACCTCATATGATAGTACTCGTATAATGTATGTTTTGACTCGGTCCACGAGTAATCTATGGTCGCTCGAGAGTTGATTACAGTATTGCAGGGATCGGCCCGGTTGTCCGATTTGTCTCTGCCTCACGCGATACAAGGTCTGTCCGCGACCACCACCACCACCTTTGATTACACTCATAGGCCTCTGTGCGCCCCTCCCCTGCCACTGGTTATATCAGCATGGCTTATATCACATATCTAACAGTATCAAATACTGAGTCTCGTATACATTACCCCGTCGTGACCCTGAGCGTTTCCGTAGGTCTTTTGACATCTCTGTTAAGCCTGTCTGAGTATCGAGATGCTCGTGATCTGATAAGTTGCATTACAATCTACGCTCCACAGGCTCCGATTGGTGCTATTGGAGTAACGTTTGCAAGGTTCGACCGAATGAGTGCCGTTATCCATCTCATAGAGTGCCAGGCTCAGCGTCGCCCAACCCTGGCGCGATACCCACACCGAAGGCCTATCCGGCGGGCTGACTATGTTCCAGAACGAATGAGGCTGAAACTGCGGGCCGACCGCGTATCGATACAATGACGCTCTGGGTGAAGAGCTGATCACTGGATGCTTCTCGATGGATAAAACAGGCCGTGCTTTCCATTCATCGCTAACCACTTGACCTGTGCGCCAAGTCGCACCCCGTCTTTCGCTCACATGAACAAATACGAAGGCAAGATTTGGTACTCCCATATCTATGCCGCCTGTGAGTGTCACTCTTGGTGGTAGTCGTGAAATCAGAACTCGAAGCTATGTGCAGAAAAGAGGTCATGCTTACGGTTGGCTCCGGCGATTCATTGTAACGGGCCTACTCTCCTGTTCGTGCATAAGGGGCACGTACGCCCTTCATACAGAAAGATCCGACGGCGAACGGATGATCGACGCCCATATCAGGCAAGTTATGTCTAGCAGCACCGCGCGTCATCCTCGTAGCTTTTACAGATCTATCGTTTGTGAAGCCCGATGCATAGGTACCGGGAGCAGTAGGGCTATGCAGTGTACTAGGTAGAACGGTATTTGGTAAAGCATAGCGACAAAAGACCTATGATCTCGCGCTTAGACAGGAGTCCGATGGCGTTCCGGGCATTTTAGATAAACGAGTGAGAACAAACTTGAGCGCTTGAGCTCGGACCTCGGCTGACGACTCTCACTCTTGACGAGAACTTCGCCTATTGAGACGTTCGCCACTCCTGTGCGAGACGTCCCACTGTCAAGGCTCTCTTCGTGAAGACACGGCAGCTTTTGCAGGAACTCAATCGCCGAGAACTACCTTTTCAGGCCTCGAAAACGGTTACTCGTGTATTTTGTGATCGAAGTGTGATTTACCGAGGACAAGGAAGTCGGGTCGAGGCTGAGAGGGGTATGGATGATTCTGGTAGGTACACGATAGCATTTACACGAAGGGGTTCCATAGGAGTGGTCACGCAGGGAAGAGCTAGCTACAAACAGGACAGGATACGCCGAGAGCGGAAAGCAAGGAGTGAGCGTGGATAGGAGCAGGTAGCGCGCCCCACCTTGGTACTATGGTGGGCACGACAGCTGAGATATGGTACGGTAATGACAGACCAGGGCGTACGCGAGAGTCCCAACGAAACGGCGAGAGAGCGGGAGGACGAGACAGAATACAGGGGATTATAGCTAAAGGCACGGAAAGAGGGAAGGCAAATCATAGGCAGTCCTGAGGATAGGTGATGGGAGGGATAGTCAAAGACCTGCTATCTGTGTCGAGAGCTCTGGAGGCTGAGGCGAGGGCGGCATGATGCCCGAACGGCGACACGCGTCAACTAGGCGCCCACGGAGCGCGGACGCCTGATGCTTGAACTCGACGCACGGCCAGAGCGTGTTGAGCACGTCTAGCGCCGCGATGAGCGTCTTGGCGAGTTCTAGCGCACGAAGGAGGAAAGCATCGCGCTGCCAGAGGTCCATGCATCTGTGTAAAAGCTTATCGGTAAGCGCACGGGGATAAGTGGATGTATGAGGAGATACAGACGTCGTAGCGTGCGCCAAAAACCACTGTGTGAGGAAGGGCCGGCGGCGGAAAAGATGGCCCGGCGACGTGCCCGCTTGAGGTAACGAGGCAGCAACACGCGCAGCCACTTGTTCTTGATAGTAGACTGTGTGGCAGAAGGTGAGTTCCCGAATACGTCTACAGACACGCCGCAGACAAACAAGCACTCACGCCAGTCTTCGGCCAACTGGGAGTCCAAAGCCGGCTGAACGGGCGTGACGTCCGCGGTGATCCTGCAGCAACGCTAGTCAGATATGATGTTCTATCAGAACAGGCAGGGACCGACCTTCGCGTGAACATCGTGGTCGCCAGGCGTATGCTATTTCCCACAAGTAATAGTCAGCATCAGAAGCCATGGAAGCATAATACAGTGGCGAATGAAAGTAGGCTAGCTGGAGATGAGGGAAACAGATCACAGGATACGTCGAGGGAGAATACACGGCATATACACGGCATGTAGCGATAAGGGGAAATGATGGCGTGAAAGAACGTACTTCGCGACGAGCTCCTTCGCCATGTAAAGTAACAACGCGTGCTTGCCGTCGCATTGGTGCGCGTCGAGCAGGTCCTCGAGCTCGTGCGTCTCCTGCATCATGATCACCGCGCGTTGTACAAGCTCGGAACCAGCACTCCGCAGGATCATAGTGCTGTTCCAGAGCAACATCGCGCGGCAATAAAGTGCAGCAACGTTATCCGCCCCGGCAACGCGCTCAGCGGGTAACAGCAGCTGAAACTGTATCGATCATTAGAGAACGCCTTGCCCTGGCCATGGATATCACTCACACGCTCGACCTCGAAGAGTCGTAATTCGAGGGGCTCGCGATCGCTGAGAGCACAGCCAACGCTATGGTGAGTGGCGAGCATCAAGGCCACCCAAACCAGCCTGCGCGCCTCATCGTTGTCGTCATGTGGTGGTGCACAGGGAGCTTCAGCGGGAAAGCCGTCAAGATCGACAGCGGTCTCGGTCTTAGGTGTACAGGAACAAGTTTGCGGATACGAATAGCCAGGCGGGCGAGCGATGATGGGAATTCCAGTGTCAGTGCGTAGAGAGCGGTCAGGGTGTGCGGCGTCAAGAGCGGGGAGTCGAAGGGCGGCCAAAAGAGTATCGAGCGTCTGAACAGCCTGCTCTGCGCGATACGGAAGGTGGAGAGGATGAGCTGACATCTCGAATAGAGCCAGGCACTGGGATGACACTATCAGCACTGTGGCTTCATCGGGAAAACATGTACATACCATAGCGGCCTCAGCCAATTGAAGATCGATTTGCCTAGCGTCACGAGCGGCTTCAAGGGCACTTTGCGCCTGGTCACGAAGGAGCAGGGCCTTGTCCCGCCCATCCTGACCACGCTCTGACTCCGAACTCATGACGAGGGTAGCAAGGGCGCACGCGGAAAGAACTAAGGGACGGTGGGGATTACGGAGAACAGCAGAAGGGTCCAGAAACGATAACCAATAGCTGGAGGATCGAACGCTACTCACAAAGTGGTCAGCTGAGTACGACTGAGTCAACAAGACCGAGGAGACACACAGGGTATTCAAGTCGGAGGCAATAGCTTCAATGCTGGATACGGATAGCTCTGGTCAACCGTCGGCCTCTGAGAGCGATGGAAATGGCGTACGCAAGCTCAGGTTTGCTATCATAGGTGTCGAGCAGCTCTAACCACCACACTTCGTGTGTGGTGAGGGGTATAGTTGGACGAGCATTCTGAGGCGCATCAATAAAGGGGACGAAAGCTGGGTTGGTGGTATCCATCGGAGCCTGAGGAGCCAACGGGGGGTGCTGGGGCCTCTTCAAAAATGCACGATCAGCCAGACATCTAGTACAACAGGTAGAGCCAAGTGGACGCACCCTCTGAAGGTACAGATCGTTCGTGTTGGCCCCGGGGCGATATGAAGGCGGTAACGAAAGAGATGGCAAAGGTAGTGACAGCTGGGGGGTGTGGAGATCGAGGTCTTGCTCAGCCTCTTCGACTTTAGCCTGGCAGATATGGAGTTAGCAATGAATGCAATGTGAACGGCAGACCGGGCCACTTCGCCACTCGCTGGCTTTATGGGAAGGAGGAAGAGATTTACCTTGACCTCGGATTCTGTTCTGCGCCTCTTCTTCGGCGGGGGTGGCACAGCCGACGAGGCCTCGGTGTCGTTGGCGTCAGGTGGAGGCTGCATACGCTTCCTGCACGACCGCTGTCGTGTGCCCGGGCGCTTGTCGGGGCCGCGCCGCTTGGGCTGGGCGTCGTACTCGCACGGATTGTTGCGCCGGAGGCAGTTGTTGCATTCGGGCCGCGTTGAATCGCACTTGATTTTTCGCGCACGACTGGTAACGATTCGTCAGCAGGGAGATCACAGATAGCCGATTGAGGTGGATCATAGAGGCAAAATAGACTCGCGCGTAAACGCGGACGCGCCGGGCAGTCAAGGCAACCGACGGTCCCGCCTACGTTGCCTAGGACAATGGTCGGTATGATCGGGGAAGAATTTCTCACCATTGACGACAAGCGATGACGATGTTCGAGATCTCCTTGCGCGATCCGCGGCCAGTCGCGCGCTGCGAGCCTGACCCCGAGGGTCGTGAAGGGGAAACGGGAGAAATCGGGGATATAGCGTCGGAGCCGCGCGAATCGTCTCCTCCCAGTGGCGACGAGCCTTGCTGCTTGCCCAAGGAGACAGATCTGAGCTGTGGCGGGGAGTCCGGCCCGCCGGCGGCAAGCGGAGGCGGCATCGGCGGGAGAGCGGAGGCTTGTTGCTGGGCGCCGTAAGGTCGGTGACGACTCTGCACGCCCGAGGGTGGCGGAAGGAGCTGGGGATAGCGCATGGATGACGAGAAGTCGAAATTTGCAGAGGTCGAAAGCGAAGAGAGGCTGGGAGGCTGAGATTGAGATGGGTGCATAGGCTGCTGCCCATGCGAGTAATCGTATAGATCGGCAGAGTGTGGTTGCTGCAGACTAGAAGTCGTAGCCGGGGTATCGGAGTAATAGTACGGAGGAGAGTCATAATGTGCGGAGCCCATGCTCGAATGAGAGGATCGATGACCACTTTGAGGGCGTAAAGCCTCAGTAGCATCCAGAGGAGGGTAGCGCTCGAGCGTAGATAGCCGAGTGTCGTTGTAGAGTGGCCGCCGTGCGTGAAGGTACGCGGCGCTGTTGTTATCTGAAGCAAGATGCGACTGCTGCGTATGTTGGGCCGGCGCATTATACTGCTGCTGCTGTTGTTGTTGCTGCTGCAGCGAGTGCGCGTCGTACGCGCCGGGCGAGTGGAGATCCGAGCTCTCAGATGATGAGTGCATGCCGTCTTCCCGCAGCGGTCTATGCGACAGATAAAGGTCGTGGTGGGTCGCGCTCACGACCATAAACGGCCAGAAGAGCCAACGCAAGACGCGAGCCCGCGTTTAATCGGGGGAGGAGAAAGTTCAGAACGGAGAGGGTGACGCGAAGACGCGTTCCGACTTTTCAGAAGAAGCAGGTGAGAGCGAGGCGGTTAGGAACCAACGGCCGGGACCGCGTGTAGTAGCGCGACGCGCGATATGTGTGAGGAGCCGCAGTCACCGAATAGCAACCAGCTCCGGGCGGCGCGTACCTCGCCACTTCGATATACACGAAGCTCGGGCCAGCAGCTGTCGTCAGCAGTCGTAGTCGCGGGGAAAAGCAGAGCTGATGGCGAGACTCGAACGCGCAACCTCAAAAAGCATTCCCCACGTGCGAAGTATCGCCGGCGCACCACCAGGCACATCTCCGGCACCGACGCTGGCCACTTGACGGCCCAACAAAAACTCAAAAGCCAGAGCCACGCGCCGCGTGAAATTCATCTCTTCGAAACATGAGCCAGAGCGCTCCGATAAGCAGGCGCGCGCACGTCGCGAGGCAGCGGGTCACCATCCCCCTCTCTCCGGCCAATAATCTTCGTTTATCTCGCGGAGAAAGGGGGCGCACAGGCTCACTTCCGGCTCGTTCGGTCCCTCGAGACTCATCGGATTGCTTTGTGTTGCCCTTTTGGTTGGAGCAGAGAACCCAACAAACTGTGATCGTGGCGCGCGCGCATCCGCGTCGGGTGCCCAGCAGCTCGGCTCTCTTCAACGTTGTGTGCTTCTTCAGATCCTCTTCAGGAGTGACTTTCCCGCGGCGCATGAAGGATTGAAGCGGGGCGGTAAAATGCGGAGTACCTATGTTGTCCGGCCACGGTCATGCGTGCGTATGGGGGACGGGGAGGAGAGCATGCACAAGCGCTGCGGAAGGCCACATCCGTTAGCACTTGTCCGAGCGACAGCGGCACGGAGGCAGACGATACACGTACCGTCGGACTCGGTAGGCTTTGCCAGGGCCACTAAGGACACCGAGGAAAGCCGCCTTCGGTGTCTGTGCCACAGTCGACCATGGTGTATGTGGGTCCCTGAGGGCGACAACAACCGATGAAGTTGCCGGCGAGCCCAGTCTGCCGTGGATAATCGTTTACTGAGATGTATTGATTACACCGACGTATCCACTCGCATTCCCCCGGCGTCTTGCGAGCTCTCGTCCACCCTTGGCGACTGCGCAACCAAGTTCAACCCTCGTATCCCTGCTAGTCCCTCTAGTATACCGGGCAGCACACGACATAAGAAGCAGATGATCACGAGCCGTGGTGCACGGACCTTCCACCTTCGAAGTTAGAACTCAGGATCGATGAACTTCTCTTCTTCTGCGAGTTCGGCCGTCCACTGACACCCTCAAACTCGCGAACTGCCGCGCCGCCTCTGGGCACTTTGCCGGCGGAACAGACGCGAACGGGCCTGCAGTCGCGCACGGGTTATACTGAACAATCAAATAGGGTGTGGCGCGAGAAGTGAATCATTCATGTTGAACACGCGTAATACACTCGGCCCATGGCGTGCACAAACGTTTGACTGGAGTTGTAAGTCCGGAAGGAACATACGACCCAAGTGAATGGTGCCAAACGCATTACCCGATGCGATGATTCGTCGGGGTGGTGTTCGCATAGTTCCCTCGGGAGATTGACGTTATGGGGACGCAGCCATACAATTGTGATCTGTGCACTTGCTGTAATCAGTACCTAACCGGGTCTTTCCACAGTGTCAGAGCACGCAATACCAACGCAGGGTAGATTACGCACAGCAGTAGTTGCCAACAGATGATGTTGAAGATTGCATCGAGCACTTATCTGTAGATATTGGAGGCGCACGCATGGTCGATGAGCTTGTCGGCCCTACGTACAACCTGAACAGGCCGCGAGAGAGCTCCAAGACGAGGACATGGGAAGGTTGAAGAGCGGGCCGCCGGGAATCGCGGGCAGATAGGCCTGCCAAGGCACTAGATGAGTATAGGCGGAGATACGACGTTGTCATCTCTACGTATACACTAGGGAAAATGCAAGAAGAAGTTGATCAGTGCGCGACCAGTACGTCTGAGTGGCTCTGTTGTCCCAACAGGTGTCGGAAACGGAGGCCGTGCTTGCTAAATGCCCGCAGAGGCGTAGATGCGCACCTGCTCGCGGACACTGCGGTCGATGAAGACGGTAGGAGGCAAGCCGTCTGCCACGTCAAGCGTGTATACGATTCCGCACAGCTTCAGGGAATCATGATACTCGAAATGTTCAACGTGGCCCGATGCATCACCACTTGTGCTGATCCGAAGAGCATTTGAAAAGACTTGCGAGCATGAGGCTCGCTATGGGTGCGTATGGGTCCGGGGGATACCGGGGACAATACCCGGAGTCTGTACCATACAAAGGGGAGTGGTGAAGGGTCATGGAGGCGGGTTGGAGCGGTGCAAGCGTCCCAGAGCTGCGAACATCGAAGGGACATAGCGGCGACTCAGAAGATGTTGATGAGGTATCAACGGCTTCGACTGTCAATCGTGCGAGCGCATTGCCATGTTGAGCAATAGAAGAGCCATTGTAACGTCGCACTCATATATCTGCTTTGGCAGCGTGGGCTGCAATCGCGTCAAGCGGTGAGATGGTGGTCGTCGTCGTCGCCAGACGTCGGACGCGACTTGGGCAGCTCAACGCGCACCGAATCGTTCTCACGGCTGCTTGACTTTCACCACCACCACCTCCTGCTCTGCATTATGTTTGAACCTATTCGAGGTGGTACACGAGGTGGCCAGGCTGAGTTCAAATGGTCTGACGTGTCTGCCGACAAAGACCGAGAAGTACGTACTCAACGCTCAAACGTGCGGACTTGACCTGACGGGCATATCCAGAATTACTTGGGCCATAGCATCAATGCACCAACTGGCCGCTGGCAGAAGAACAAGGATATTCATTGGTATAATCGCGATGCGCAGGGGACACAGGCGGAACGGGATGAGGAAATTCGCAAGATAAAGGAGGCGGAAGCGGAGGCCATGTCTGTTGCATTGTGCGTAGCGCGTACGCTGTATCATGTGCCTTACTGATATTATATACATCATCCAGAGGTTTTGGTCCATCTGGACCCGGCGCAACACAGGCTGCGGCTGGTGCTGCGACTGGCGCCAATGCTATTGCTGGACCTGCAACAGTGGACCCTGACGCTGCGGCAAAGAAGGCGGAGAAGGAGGAGAAGCGGAGGAAGAAAGAAGAGCGGAAGCTTGAGAAACAGGCAAAGAAGGAGAAACGTCGCGCCGAGCGAGCTTTGAGGCACGACTCTGAAGGGCGTCGCGACGACGACAGCGACGAAGAGGTTGATCGTCGCCGAAGGGACAGGTCACGCTCGCGTTCGCCTCGTAGACATCATGATCGCGAGGGGAGCGACCGGCCACCTCGGAGACGGTCACGAAGTAGGGATGATAGGACGAGGGACTATGGTGACCGCGAACGCGAATTGGAGAGGGAACGTGATAGACGTAGGTGGGAAGACAATGCACGCCGAGAGGCCCCAGGAAGCGGGCGCTGGGGTCGTCGTTGAGTATCTTTGCCTCATGCTTCATCTCATGTCATGTATCAAGCAACTCGCTTTAGGATCTGCAAATTCAATGTCCATTGAGTTGGTGCGACCAGTCCTGTAGACGATGCCGAACTCAGTTGGCCGCTTCATGTATAGACCCACATCTCGTGTCCTAATATCTGCTGATGATTCCGCGAGTGTAGGGCGTGGCTCATTCACTTGTAAGTGTAATATCTGGGCGATCTTAGAACGTCGGAAACTGCGCCCGGCCCGATGAGCCTGAGCTCTGATGTCAACTTTGCCTATCGGTCCTTGAACTGTGGATGCGCGACGGTGCGCATTGTGCACGTTGGTGTCGTATCTAGCTAGCAGCCGTGCTCTTTGCTTTCCGGCAGAACGTCATGATGATCGATCCATCTGCGGCTCCAGCATGTTCATCGATCCCGCATCCGACCTTTACGCACGCGCGAGTGGTGGGCTACACGAGGCAGAGCTCTGAACTTTGCAGGCCTGAACGTACGCAACCTGCAGCCTCGTGTGATTGGCTTGTGACTGTTATCGCCCGCGCCTTCTTTGATCGATACAGCACCGACCCGAATCACGCTGCTCTCGGCACACGGATGCTCTGCGGATGCCTCCCGCACGCATCAGGCGTCAAATTCCAGCAAAGGATCGTCGCGCGTACGTGCTCTGCGCCGGCTCGGGGCTCTCATCTGTGGCCCGCACGCTCACGCTAGCCTAGTCCGGTATCGATGGTTATCGCGCGACTCGCGGGGGCCGATCAGGACGTTCTGCAGCGCCAGAATGCATATAGCTCGGAGAGCGCTGACGACCCCAGCGTCGTCGCGCACGAATCCTCGGGTTATCTACACAGCCCAACCCGCACTTGATCAACCATGACCGTCTACGGCATGCCCCTCTTCCTCGAGGACATCTCTGGTTCGCTCGAGGGTTCCGACTTCGTTGACATCCACGGCCGCATGAAACTCACGTTACGGTGTACGCTCCGCGATCGGTCTCGGGCGGTGTACATGGTGCAGAACGACCAGTCGCACTCGCGTTCACCCTCGGCCGTGCTTGACTTTACACCTCCGGGTGGGCTGGGAAGCATCATCGTCGGGAATGCACGACCTATGCCTATGGATCAATATCTGTGCAAGGTATCACGTTTCGGGAGGTTCGTTCTGCGTAATAATGCACGAGTCCTCGTTCTCAGCTGACGCCCCGTGTAGCTCGAAACACCGACGGTTCACAGCTTCTGACGGACACACCTACACGTGGGCGCATAGAGGCAAGCCTGACTTTGAGTGGACGGTAAGCTCTATTGATACTAGCTCGGCTTCGTTCCCAGCTTATTGTGGGCACTGTAGTGTTCGAATGATCAGGACTTCCTCGTTGCGCATTACGACTTGAAGACGCCGGGAGAGAACTACATCAACTCTTCCGGCTGCACGCTTACGGTGGATGAGGCGTATCTGCACCTCGTAGACGGTACGCTTGCCTATTCGTGCACACTCGACGTCTTCTGATGATCCCCCAGAACTACTCGCATCACTCGTAATCATGCGGCATATCCACGAGCGCAACCTCTAACACTTATTCGCGATCCTCCACCGCCACGCCTTTATCCTTATAATTCCTTTGCACCCTGTTGTATTCTGCCTCCATGCACTCGCTCACGCCTCTTCATGTACACTCGTGTACGATTCATTTCCGTGTATGATTCCGATGGACGAGCTTGACTGTATCCCATTCGACTCAATGTAGCCTACTCTCATATGTTGTAGTACCTAGTTATCTTTAGGCGCATCCTCCGCGTCGCCGTACCGGATATATTATCCTTTCCTGTTGTTGAAACGTTCATAGAGCACAAAGATGAAGCAGGTCCGTATAGTCCGCGGTACCGAGATGAAGACGTACCTGGTGAGTAGCTATACAGTCGCGTCACCACAAGTCCGTATATCCGAGGGACGGTAAGGGATGGTCCTGCTTGACTCCCGCAAGATGAGCTCGGCCGGAGTTGTGGACGGGCACAAGCCGAGGCACGAATGGGAAGGCGGCGTCTATTGACAGGAAGGTCGGATCGCTGAACGGATGGGGTTCGGAGGTAGGGTACCGAGGGTTTGTGTGGGTGGAAGCATATGGCAGGCGCCCACATAGAGAACGAGCGTTCGTCACAGGCCCACAACGGAGGGAGTCGGAGGGACAGCACAAGGTGGGAGACTGTGAGAGCGAGGAGCAAGTCGGATTCAGCAGAGCGAAGACGTCCGACGGCGTTTGCCGCAGTATCAACTTCGTCTGTAACGCGCCGATCCCAAGCTGATCCGTATTCCTCGAGTGCTCCGTGTAGGGATCGGCAAGCCCGAGTCAAAGTATACGCAACCTTGTTATCAATCGTGGTGTACGGTGCGTCGGGTATGAGTCGGTCACGACAGGATGAGGAGTATAATGCGTATGTCTAAAGCTCTGCTATGATGAACAAGCAAGAACTCTGATCTCCAAAGCCTCCGAAGTCGTTCAGTCAGGCGTGTTGGCGTGTTCGCGTAGATCCGTCCCTCCGAGTCAAAGAGAACGGCCAAGAGAGGCTCAGAACGTCGTCGACGACGGTCAGCGATGCAAGCACCCTCTAGAATCGTCGGTGTGGCGGGG